>UPTC01000020.1:101896-119159 GCA_900537255.1 Acanthocheilonema viteae | reverse complement strand
ATGTTAGCTATTAATGCTTTCGGTTTTTCTATCACCAATTGTTGTTAGCGATCACAACTGGGCCACAAGCAATATAGTGTATCCTCGATTTTTTTAGAAAAGAAAAAAGAAAACAAAAGTCTTCATTTTTGATTGTCAGTTTGTTTGCGAGAATAGCAAAATGAAAAATAAAGTGGGAAAAACAGGCTAAAAAATAATTTAAAAAAGAATTCATGAACGAAAGGGTGAAAAAGGGTAATATTATTGCGGAATATGCTTTGGAAAAATTTATATTTGGCAATATTCGTTTCATTTTATTAAGACGAAAAAAAAGAGTGGAAAAGTTTTAAAATTATTAATAAATGTGAGTGTCAGAAAAAGGATAGATAAGCAAATTTGCATTTAAATTTTGTAATTGAGAAAATCTGTGAAAATTTTCATCAATGAAACATTATTTGAAATGGAGAAGAAAAAGATTGTTTCGAAATATGAAAGGTTGAATTTGGCATGGGAAAAAAGTATAGAAAATATTGCATTATAATTAAAGTTGGTTGGGAATAAATTTACTGAAGAAAATATGGTAAATTGATGTTTATAAGCGCTTCCGCATATGTCAATCAAACGATGTTATTCTTCGTAATAACACGTCATTTGTTAGAAATGTTGAAGTTTGGAAAACAAAAAATAAATATCCGAAATATTGTAGTGTTTTTTTTCTTTTGACAGGTTCATGCATAATTAACAATGTTAGCCTTTACATGAAGAACAAAAATTTTGATAGAGAAAATGATTCATTCATCAATCAAAAAAAATACATATATGTTTAAGATATTCGTAATGGAATGGATGGATCCTAGAAAGTTGTTAGACAATTATTTCGTTTTCTTGACTGTTAGTAGAAGTATACTTTGTCTCTTTTCTAGAAAATTGATTGTGAGACACAAATCAATGATTGAAATAAATGAAGTGTAAGGAAGTAGCTCAAGTATGCTTTTCCCTTTTCCAATTTTTTTTTTTTATTTTGACAAATAGATGTTAGCAAATGACTATGTACATTTCAGTGGAATAAATAACTATGCAACATTCAGCATTTTGATATTTTTGAGTAAAAAGAATGAGTAAATATTTAACATTTGCTTGTTTAATAATCACATACGAAAGAATGCTAAACCTTTCCCATTTCATTCAAATTCAATTTTTAACTTCAGTTTTTAGTCTAATTTAATTTCCATTCAATCCTCGTTTATTATTTGAATACTATTCATAGATTGATTTAAAGTAAAATGAATTGAATGATGACTATACACACTGATTAGATTTCAATTCAATATTTTTGATTTACTTTATTTTTTCTATCGAATCAAATTAGATGGAATGAATTTTTGTTTTTGGTCTAAACTGGTTTATTCTCTCAAAAATATCTTACAATTTGGTTAGGCTGAATTGTGCCAAGTTAAGAAATATTTGAAAAATTTTTATTTTTATTTTTTTCCCTTTTCCTATCAGCTAAACTTTTTCTTTCCCACTCTCATTGCTCTTTTTTTCCAATATCACTTTTTAATTAATCTTATAGCATTTATTAAATTTCCATCGTCTAGAAAGAAAGAACTTATTTTACGAGTTATGTGGGAGCATTTGTCATTTTGCAACTCCTGCAAAAATGGCATTTTAGAAAGCGTAAAAAAGTTTTTTCCTCATTTAGAATTTTGCTCGTTTTGGCCAAATTCAGAAAAAATAAAATAAAGCGGCTATCAAAACATTCATCCACTCATGGGGCAAAAAAATAGATCTACAAGTACGTAAAGGAAATGAATGTCCGAAAAAAAAGAGAAAAATAGTGGAAATCATTTGGCTCTTTCTATTAAAATGTTTACTAGAGATTATAAGCAGAAAGATTCATCTCAAAACGAGAAAAATTTTATCTCTCTTAAAGTTAAGAATGAAATTTAATCATTGCCTCCTTACTCATATTTCGTTTGAGCAATAGGCTTCCTTAAACACTCCTTGAAATTCCCACTCTTCCCACTTCTCAATTTGGCGAGTGTATTGAATTCCATCATTTAAGTACAAAAAAATTCTCATTATAAACATTTTAGCTAAATTTTAATACTATCATATTGCTAAATGGGATATTTGAACACTGTAGTAATTTGATCTAAAGAACCCATCAAGTGAGTTCAGACTGATGAACGACATCTACCACTGAGCTAGAAATTTCCTCTTCTTCCTCCCTTAAGCTATCTCGCATTGTTTGAAATTATGAGGTTAGGCTAGATTGACATGCCTGTGAGACAGGACAAAAAATAATGCTTGTAAATGTTTCAATCAACCATTTAACAGGCAATTGATATCATTTTGACATGATGAATGCTATGCATTAACTGACATTTTTAATAGCTTAGTAAAAGTTTGCTTTTCTGGAATCATTTGCATAGATGATCACTGTATTGCAAAGAATTTAACAGTTTTCTAAAAAATATTTTCTATTAAAAAAATGCAGTAAAATGAAATATGGACTAAAACTGAATCAGAAAAGCTAATATTTAAATATGTATGACGTGAACTAGCTTTAGCGAAGCACTGTAGATTTAATTAAAAGCAACACTAAGAAGTTAGGTCGGTTCGTTTCTAGTTAGGACGAGAAAAAGCATTAAAAATAGCTAATGATTGTTAATAACACTCAGGCAGACTTTCTGCGTACTTTTTTCTGAAAGAGGAAAGTACTGATAAAAAAAATGATAAATCTATATTTTTCCCAAAAAATCTTATTATGTGACACCTTAGTAACAAATCACAAGTTTTATTTGTAATATATATGTTACAAATCAGTCATTTCATTATAGAGAACGAATAACCACAGAAAAGTTAACAAATCGTTTTTAAAATTTTTTGCACAAACCAAAAAATGTTCGCCTACAGGAATCATTGAAATTAGTGATAAACAAGAAACAAATAATAGAATCCAAAATTCAAATCAAAAAATAACCGCAAAACTTTTGCAAACAAAACTACTGCTTCGGGAAGAAGGACATGAATAACAAAAATTCCATATCATTTACTAAAAAAGGCACACAAAAAGCACTGAGCAGTAGGGCATTGCACAGCTGTTCCCAAAAATTTTTATGTAAAGCTAATTAGAAAATTGGGTGGTACCCAAACTGTAAGTATAAACAGTAAATGAAGATTAGCAAATTACGAAATTCATTTTTCAAAATTCCTTCAAGATTTAATTCAGAACACCTCCATCCTCACCATAAAGCATAGCTTTTTCATAATGAGATTTACGAAACATGTAAGCATTGCAACATAGATAAACCTAAACTGGATATCGATTTTCAGGTGCTAAACGATCCAAAATCTGCAAACTTTACTTGAATAAAAATGAAAACACCTTTCTGAATTTGCCTCAATTCACGGTCACAATGATTAAAAAAACCAAAGAATAAGGACAAAGATCTTAAGCCAATGAATATAGATGAAACCCTATCCCTTTCATACCTTACGGACAAAATCAGAGCCATAACGACTGTATTTTTTACCACAACTGACAAGATGAAAACTATCAGTCGTTTTAGAAAAAAAGAAAAAGATAATTACCTGTGATATTCCTGGTAAGCATAAAACACTACCAATAATAGGAACTTGACGAAGAAAATTTGTGGCAACCGGCAAAAAACCACTGAAATCAATACTAATTCATATTTCGAAATAAAAAATCGATGTTTTAAACGATTTAAGAATACAAGATATAATCTACCTTCAGTCTATTATAAAAAAAGGGAAAATACTTGATGAAGTGTGTTCTTAGTTTTAGTATAAGTGGAGCAAGATATGCGAAAGATAATTTGCCGAAGTTAGGAAAAAACTAAAACAAAACATGTGTCTCAAGATTTAAAGGGAGTTAAAATTCTATTAATACTCATGAAACAAACAGATGGGGATTAGTTTTATATGAAAGTAAATAGAAAACTGTAGAAAAAAACTTGCCCAAACAAAAGAAAAAAACCCCAAATTTCGGCAACGATTCCCAACAACGGCCAACCAAATAATACAACAATTATCCCGCCGAAAAATAATGAAGATGCCTTGACCTTGTGCCTTTGAAAAAAGAATGCCATTGTCCGCTGGATTCCTATTACCAATACTAACCCGCTTATAAATAATAGCTGAAATGACACAAAGAAGTAAACTAATCATACTGTGTTCTTATGTTTCAAGGAAATGATCCGAAATAAATGAACTAACATTTCCAATAGCGAGCAATGCTCCATCCAGAAAAAGAATAATACCAAGTGTGAAGAATGTAACACCGAATAATGTCAATCCAATACCAATTTCTGAAACTCTTGGATTGACCAACTAAGAAGTGAACAATCAAATGAATGAAGAAGGGTAACTACGGCTCTATATGGATCGGTTTTTACGGTATTCCCTAGCAAAATATTAAATACTCTTCCCGTCGAATTACTAAGAAGCTCGTCGGAAAAAGTAGTGAATTGATATATAATCATACTTGATTACTATTTCACAAATATCATCCTTCGTTTCATGTGTTTCATGCGTCTCAAACACAATCAATTGCTACTGATATATCATAATTTTTTTTTGGTAGCATTGACATCAATCTTTGAAGTTAACTAGTATAAAATTTACATAAAGTGGAAAGAAGTAAAAAACAAGATGAAAGGAATGTGACAAACGTACGTTTCGTGCTGCTCAATTCAAAATTCATTACTAGTAGGGCGACCAACCGCCTCACTTCAATTCGTTTTTGAGTACGATAAGAGATAAGTGCCTCTTATCACCCCAATAATTAAATCAGTTCAGCCAGGGGACCTTCCAAAAACACGACCCTTTGTCTTACAAATCAACTTCTAATTCCTTGTCCATTTTCCAAATTTTAACGCGTCCCATCTCATCAAATTATGAAGCCTATCGCAAAAAGACAGTGAAGTGATCAGTTATTCCAGGTGTTCGCGAGGTACGGAGAGTGCGGTGGAGGGTCCATTGACGAGACGTTTCGAGTATTTTCATGATGAGGCTGGAAGGAGAGATCTCGAGGAAAATGTTTTCAAATTCATCGAGACAAAGAGAATATTTTGCGGAAAATGTTCCAATTCACGAAATTTGCAGAAACTGAATCCTATGCATAAGCAATCTAAGAATCGTATAATTTATCAAATTTTCATCATTCTGCATGCCTTACTTTCTTTGTTGCTTTTTGATCTCAATAGTTCCTCGTACATGCAGAAAGTTCAAGAATCAAAAAGGATAGTTTTGTGTAACTTTTCCTTGTATTTAGATTAAAACTGTGAATCTGTTTTCATTTTCTCAAGTTTTTTTTTTTAATCTGTTCCAGCTCATTTCTATAATTGCCTTCTTCACTCTTATTTCTTCTCTGGCTTCCATTTGACAATTTTAGGTTCTGATCGCATAAAACTTAATGATGTTTGCAGTTATTTTTAAGTTATATATGCGAAATTGTTTCTTAAGAATGCGAGACTTTTGCACAAAATTATAGGTTTGTTTTAGGATTTGTCGAGGAATGTCAAGTGAAGATGAAGAGGAAGAAGTTGAGACTAATAATTCTCCAAATGATGATTCGAAAATAGAATCTACTGTTCTGCTAGAAGATGTATCCAACTCAATCGGTGCCGCTACTAAACGTAAAAGAAGCGGTCTTGACATTCCCATTGCTAGCACTGATATTTTACCCACGTGGGTGGCCGGTAAGGTTTTGCAGTGATACTAGTGTTTTGAACAAAACTAGACTTTAATGTTGAAATCTTCATTTTAGAAAGAAAAGAAATTTTTGAACTGCTTAAAGATTCTTCTCATTTTGCGCAATTGTGGAATAAAAAACTATAAATTTAATTTTGTTATGAAACCTGCAAGTTATACCTAAGTTATACTTTGTCTTTCGAACTATTCTTAATGGATAGATCAAAGTCAAGGCGAGAGTAGTTTGACACTTAAGGAAGAGTTGTATTTTCTCTTGAAATCTATTTATCGAATGCATTCTTTTTCAGGTGCTTCACCAGCCAAATTTGTAAGTATGGATGAATTAATGAAGATGTCAGTAGCATTAGAGGACATGGCATTGGTACATGAAATTGCGGTTAATCCCGAATTTGTTATCGAGAGAAACTCGACAAACTTAGTAGAGCAAGCAGTAGAAAGTTGCATGAAAAAAGCTTATTGGGATAAACTGCGTGAAGATTTTGCTAGGATACCGCCAGATTACTCTTATGCCCTAATTTTGCTTGATGATATAAAAAAGGTTATTTTTATACGCTTAACTATTATCTTATGCACTTAAACATGAAGTTTGTATAAAGGTACTATACTTGAAGAACAAAAAAAAGAAAAAATGGGGTATTAAAAAACAAAAAATATTTATATTATTAATTACAACATGACGTTTCGATAAGTCAGTATATTTTTTCTGACTTATGCTTACAATCTCAGAAGCTCTTCCAGATCCAAAATTATCAAAAAGATTGCTATTTGCGGCAAAAGCGGCAATTTAGAAAATCTGTGCATTTGTCTCAAATGTAATCTCAAATGTGAATTTTTTAATTGCAGCTTTTTTCATCTTATTTATGTTTTACTTATAGATGATATTGGATCTGTTGACGCAGCAGCACGTTCGTTTACGTTCTGAAATAGATTGCATGTTGGATATTGACTTATTAAGGCAGCAAGCTGAAAATAATTGCCTGGACGTACGTCAGTTATTTGAAAATATTGTCGAACTTTTGAGCAGACTTTGTGCACCAGCAAGAGATAAATTGGTGAATGATTTGCGTAAGAAATCAGACAATGTAGATATGTTGAGGCAAGTTCATTTTCAAAGTACAGATTTTCATGATACCTAACTGAGGTAAATAAATGGTATAGTATGAATGAAATTTTACAGAGGCGTGTGTGAACTTTTGGATTTAATGAAATTAGATATGGCTAACTTTTTTGTTCAAGTTAATCGTTCTGTTGTTGAAAAGCATTCAGCTGAATATGAGAGGACGCAATTTATGAAGCTTCTGGATAAAAATCCAGGTTCGCAGAATTATTTATCAAGCTTTTTTTTTTCTTTGAAACGTGTAGGAAGAAAAAAGTTGTATTGCTTTAACTTGCATCAATTCTAATCATTCAGTTACTTTCGTAAGTGCACAGGAAGTTCGTAAGTATTGTGTGGACTAATGATTTTCCATTTTTCTCGAATGTAATTTTTATAATTTGATTTTAGGGCTGGAATTGTCAACATTGGAATGGTTGCATAGACATATAAGTATGAGTAGTACCGATGGACCATCAGCCAAGAAAAATTTTGAAGTAAATCTTGTGTTTGATCTCATATCTTCCATTTATGCATTTTCTTTTTTTTTCGATTTTTGCGAGTTCGATATTATCCTTTATTAAAAAACTTATCAATTTAGTTTTACAGGAGTTGAATAACAGCGAAGTAAATGCTGTAATAAGTAACGCATATATGGAATTGCTGGAATGGAATTTTCAAAATACCTATCCTGAAATCCTCAAGGTATCCTTCCTTGTCTACACAATTCGTTTCTAAAATATATAGATTAATATACTGAAGAATTATAAAAAATGTTTATTTTTGTCAAAAAGCAAAAGAATGATTTTCTTTAGTGGTCTTGTATGCAAAGCAAAACTTTGGACAATTTTGAAGCCTTCATAATCGTATCAAATTTGATATATAAAAATAAAAATTAATTAACAGAACGACTGATAGAGAATAATGGTTGTCTGTTTAAAAAAAAAAAATCAAGAAAAATACACTAAAACTATCATGACGATCAATGATGACATTAAAATATCCCTTGCATTGAACTTTCTTGCAATTATGGGATTAATGTTTTTGATCTTTTTGTCGATTTTTTTCAAATAAAATTATAGCAATCTTCAAATGGTAAAAGTCATGTTAATAAATTTGTTTAGTAGTTTTAATAATCAAGGAAATGATTAATTCTAAAATTTGTAAATTTAAAATATGATATTTTAATTATGATTAATATTTTTTAAAATATGATTAATATTTTAATTGCTTGTAAAGGATAATGTATTATTTCTTTATTCATTATTATAATAACTATGTGGTGTTTTTAGATTGATCGGTTGCGATTGGAGGCTATAGCTATGAAATATTTACAGTTGATCGTGTGTACCAGTTGTGTACTAGTTTCTTGCAATCTTGCTGGAAAGGATGTAACTCAATTTAAAGATTTTAAAACAAATTTGAAAAATGACGTAATCATTATTACTAATGATATCACTAAAAGGTTAACTTCAGTATCCTCATTTCTTTTTTAAAATTTGGTTTTTCTAAAATTTGACTTTAGATTATACAATTTCAACTTCAAAATTTTTAGCAACTTAATGGATCGTCTTGAAGCAGTATCTGTTCTTTGTAATGACAGAATATTGAAATGTTGCAAAACGCTAGGCATTAGTTGGACTAACGAAAGGTCCACTGAATTGAAAGAACAAATTTTGCAAATTAGTGATCATGCAAATCATGTCCGGAAGCTTATCCGTAAGTTTTGATTTGTTTTATATTTTTAAACTTAAGTTTCAATTTTATTTTTCAAGCGTAGCACTCTCTAGATCTCTGATTTTCCACTAACCTTTACATTTTCTTGAAGCTGAGAGATCGTTATTCAACTCTTTATTTTTTTTAGGCGACAGAATACACGTCTTTATTCTTTCGGTAATCTCAAATCAAGTGCCATATTATCAGCAGCAGTTTCCACCCGGTTTATCCATAATACATGCAGAACTTTCAGCCCTTACTGCACGTTTCGTGCGTATTGTAAATCATAATAGGGAAACTTTCGGTCCATATTATGGCCAGTTAATTAAAAGACTAATGAATTGTTAAATGTTTTCACTGGTAATAAAATAACGTTATTTCTTATCTTTAAACTTCGGTGTTCCTGCGTTGTTCAATTTTTGACAAATGATTGGGAAAATGCAGCACAATGATTGATTTCTCGATTATTAAGAAATAGGTCAGTTAAATATGAGAAAGCAAACATTAAATTCATTAAAAATAAGAATAAGACGCATCTTAATTTCGTACAATATAATGGATATTTTCTGAATTCAGTTTAAAATCGAGCGTACAGTGTCATTTTTTAAAGACAGAATTCATCTCTGCTGTATTACGAGATAATATTGAAAATTGCATAACTTCGCCATAAGTACTACAATTCAACTTGTTAACGAAATATATGATAATGGAATGAAATATAAGAAAAAAATCAAGATTAAATGCACGTACCTGAAAGACTTATAGATGTATAAGGAAATGTATCAATTTTTCAAAAAGATAGGTGGGATAGTGTGAATGCTTAGTCAGTTATATAACTGCTTTTTTTAGAACCTAATTTAAACAGTTTTTTCTCATTTAGTTCCATAGAGGCTGGAATATGTCCCTTTTTTTCCAAAAATATGTGGCTTTAATTGTGTTTTGAATTGTAAAGAAGAATAGAAATTAACAACATGGAAGTGTCATGCTTAAAAAGAGTTCCTTCAGAGGATTGAGTAATGTTATTTAAAGTAAGATTTAGAAGCTATAGAAGGAAAAGCTGTCGAATGGTTTATTATTCTCGTGGGAGTGAAGCGAGAGGAAGTGAAATCAAAAACCGAGCTAAACTCATTCCATCCGACCATCCATATTTTTGGCATTATTTAGAGAGAGTTTTAGAGAACGATGGCTTTCTATTTTGCTCTTATGAATGTCTCCAATGCTACCCTTAATAATTCAACAAAACCTCGTTCATCATCTCTCTCACGTAATCGTTATCCGATACAACGATTTAATCGACGACGTTGCACAATCACTTCTTATGATTCTGATACATTGTTCAAGTGAATTTAATTTCATTATCGTGTACAAATATCATTCGCAACCACTAAATTGTATTTACTAAAATTGGTCACTTTTGAGTTTCGAGTTTTTAATTTTATTTTCTTTTTTTTTGATATATAAAATTTTATTATTAAGGATAAGAGAATTAACAATAAAATCCCTTCATTACTAATGATTTTTTCGAAGTAAAAGTATACTAAAATGAATTCAGTAAATTTTAATCATTTTAGTCATAAGATCGATTTTTGAAATTTGTTAAAGGTGTTACTAATACAAACGATTTGTTATATACTTTATAATTATAAATTACAAGATTATAAGATTTATAATTATAAGAGAATTCTCTTAATATATTTGTAGTGATTTAAGGCTGGATGAACTACCATCTCAGATTTACCGAAAACAATATAAATTTCATGAAGTTCAAAAGGACTCAAAACTTAGGAATGATATTCAAGAAAAAAAAGTAACGTCCCAGAAAAGAGAACTCGAGAAGACAGTAATCAAAGTGAACAGCTTTTTAAGAAATCGTGTTTTTTCAGGTAATATGTTTTCTATGTGAATTGAGGATTATGATAATTCGGGTTTAAAAGATTTTGCAAACTTATAAATTTGTTTTTGCTTTAATAATGGAATAAGCAAGTATAGCTTTAACTTAGGTTTAAAACTTCTAATTTTTAAGTCTTTATATTGGGAGCTTTTTTGTTCAAATCCATTGGGAGCAATATTAAATAAATAAATTTAAACATGTCTTCTTGTAAAGCTATAAGGGATGTTGTTATTATTAATGTAAGAATGAACGAAATACAATCTAGGGATACTGAGAAAGCTGAGCTCTTACTAATTTCGAATTTTCTCGGATACTCAATTAATAGATATTCAAAAATTTTTAGAATTCCGATTTTCATATTTAAAGAAAATGAAAAATAAAATCACTATTTAATTGTATGATAAATAAATCTTAATTATTTTCTCAATTCTGGCTATCAGACAAACACACGGAGCACCCTTCACCGACATTTCATAAGGCAAATATCGAGCATAAGCAACGAAATGTTATGAAGAAATCGTTATCGATTTGGAAGACGCCTTCCTATGGTGATGTAGTAGGTTGGTGAAATTCCGAATAAGTATGCATGAATATGAGTAAAATTTCAAATTAAATGAATTAATATGCTGATCGAAAATTTCAGATGCTTGGTTACCAAACACGAAAAGATCAAATTCCAGGCATGAAGCAAAAGTAAACGAGGTTCGAAATGTATTAATTTGAGAAATTTCTACATTATAAAAAAAAAAATAATTCACTGTGAGCTGCCTGTGTATGCAAAGCGATGAAGTGATATTTGATGCAAATTTAGAACTCCACTGCAGGGATATCCTCTCGGATTATCAGTTTATTTCAATCAGATACAAGGAGTGAACGACCGAACTGTCACACCTAGCATCCTACAAAATGCTACTAATGAATTGATCGAACACAAATTAATTCTATCAACGCCATCCAGGTTTTCATTTACTGTTTATAAACACTTGCAATAAACGAATACAATCTTCTTGCAACAGTTCCAATATGACCATATTCTCTTTGTTATCTTCTGCCATTAATTTTAAATTGTAGAAATTGCGTGACCAGTTGAATGAATTGTAAACATTTGAATTCATCAATGTTAGGTAAATAAAGACGAAAACTTGAAATACCCCATTGACTGTATTGACTGTTTTCGTTCCGTTTACTGAATAAGGAAAACTAGTTAGAATCAGTTATATGATATGGGTTAAGAGGAAGATTTAGTGCAAAAATTTGAATATTTCCAGCAGACGAAATTTTTGGAAACCTGCCACCCTTACACGACGCCGAAGTGACAGTGACAGTTATTCAAAGTATACATCGTCATCGTCTTACTTCAATCCTGAATTTCGTTTCGTGGAAGATGAATTCAAGATATTGGAGAACAACGCAGCTATTCCACCTGATGAGAATTATACTTTTTCATCCTATATTTATTCGAAAAGATTACCGCTTGCCGATGATTCTTGGCGGATTCGATAAGCTATTTTTGATATTCACAAATGAGAAATTCTCAAAATAAATTCCAAATCTCAGTTTTATGCAAGACAGAGTTCAGTTCTTAAAGAGAAGCAAATTCATTTTAATTAAATTCAGTTCAATATTTTTGGTCGATCCATTTTAAGCACTTAACAATTTGTCCAGTTAAATCCTCAATTTTCAATGAGTTAATGAATAAAAGAGGTATATTGCCAAACAAACAAATGAATCCCTCATGTAAAAATGAACTAAATAGCGCAATGAAACTTGAAGAAATCAATTCCCAGTAAATCTAAGTTCAGGATTTGAAAGTGTTGTGCACTAACAATTTTTTTAGATTTTAATTAGTTTGCGTTGCAGGTAATTTAAAATATAATTTGAAAAACACATTAAAACATTTTCTGTAAATTAAATTAATAAAAACTTTATCAAAGTAAATAATTAACATTATCTATTTGAAAAAGTCTAGAAAGTAAGCTAAGCAAGATGGAACTGCAATTTAAACTATAACTCAAACAAAGCAATTGTAATTAACAAAATGAAATAAGAAATATCGACTATATGGCTAACACAAAAACGCATTGCTTCCTGTTATCAAAATAAGCCAATGGCATACATTTTCTAGGCCGGGCGAGAATATTTATTTCGGTAACAATACATGAGGATTTCTCAAAAAATCGGAATTTTTCTTTTAGTTTTGAAATAAGTATCAAAGAACTATAAACTGGGTGGGATTTTGAATTAGATTAATAAAAAATTCATGGAAGTTCCATGTTCTATATATTTCACTATCAGAAAAGAATCGTAGCATCCATAAATTGCATTTTTAAAAAGTTTGTGTATGTGATAGGAAATCCTTATTTAACATAATTCTTTTTGAAGCTACTTGCTTTTATCAAATTTATTAAAAGCTTCAATTCTGACTAATGAGGAATTATGTACTTTGACTGACTTGTGAATTCGAAAATTCACAACACACCAGGTGGACCTTGCTTTCGTACGGCATAAACTGGTTCTTTCTCATAAATTCTATTAAATGGTTTTTTCATGTAATTTTGAACAATTTCTTCCTTACGCAACATTTCCTCGCTTAGATGGCCATTCCTCTTCATTTGCCTCCATTGGTAACGATTCAGCGGATGTTCATTGCCGTAATATTTTTTAATGAAAGCATATAACCTATAATCAATTTCTGCGTAATTTTTCGACGCCATTTTATATAGAAAAACACATTTGAAAAGGCAGAACTTAAATCCTCGTTTGTTCTCACACTTAAAACAAAACTATTGACAAATTTTAAAAAAAATTTTAATTCTTGCTTCGTAAAAAATAAACAAACCCAACGGTATAAATAAGTATGACAGCAGCAGTTTTCACAATTATTCGATCTTTCCAGTGCAGACCAATATAACGCACATTATACAAGAACCTGTTCCACGAAATATTTATTCGTGATTTTGGCTTGTGATACGATACTCTTCGTGATTCCTCATTATTTGCAACATGCGGCTTATGATGACGTTCAGACATAACCCAAAATGAAACATTTTTTCAGACTTCCCAAAGATTACCAGTTACATCTGGCATTAATTGAGAACCAGAAAAATGAGAGCCGACTTTTTTCCCAAAATCTCAGGCTAGTGATTATTTTTGGCTCCTAAGAGAATCCTAAAAAGCAATCATCAATAATGAATGAATATTTCGGTGGAAGTAAGATAAATATACAAACCTGATTTGAATGTATTTAATCTTGCACTAACAATGAATTTTAGTCCTTATTTATTAATAAACTAGGTGAAGTGCCAAAAATAGCAAATAGTGCAAAAATAAGAAAAAACAAAATGTTAAAAAAAGGAATGTGAGACACAAAAAAAATTATCCATAAGTAATGGCAGAAAAAAATACAGAAAACTAAGTTCTAAATTATGGAAAGTTTTAAATAATACAAGGATGGAAGTTTTCAAAAAAACACGATACTAATGAATGACAAGAAATTATTAATGATGACAAAATTACAAAAAGATAATATACTAACATTATATGAACAATTGCAGTGAGAGAGTATATACTGAGATATGAGCAACTGTGCTATCATATACAAGAATGTAGCTTTCAAAATGATGTGATGTATGTACGATGTACTATTTGTAGCAATCATTACAAAGGATTTCTCTGAAAGTCAAAAAATAAACTTGTATGATGAGGTAACCATGATTGAATGAACAGTAGGATGTGTGAAATACTGACGATCAATTATTTCTTCACAGTTTTACGCGTTCTTTTCATTCTTGGCTCATAATCTTCTGGACCTTTTGTCGTTTTTGATTGAACATGGTTTAGTTCTAACGTGCGGCCAGCACGTTTATAGTTAATCCTAACATATTCATCAATATGTTTCCGGAATTTTCTTCTTATTCCATCTGCACACATATAACGAATCTTCCCAAATACTGGTCTGTTCTAAAAAGGTATCATCAATAAAAGTGAAGTGTTCTGGAGTAGATACTACAATGAATAAATGCACATCTGTATTCCTATTCTTTTTTTTTAATAATGACACCTTTATATTTACAAAAATGAGTACCGACCGCATGAGCCCGATCGTGCATGCCAAAATTCCACATAACACCGCAATAGCCATTGGGATCCCGTCCATCCAACTCATGTTTGTCATTTTGTTCAATAAGGAAAGCGTAAGCACATTCGTAATCACGAGACCATTCGATCACTTTTTTCGCCCAATACATACGAAGATAACCCGACATCTGAAAAAAGAGAAGCATTTCTAAGCGATGTAATTTTTAGTTGGTCTTGTAGAGAATGAATTGAATTGAAAATATTGGATTTTGAAACAATGATTCACAATAGCGATGAATCTCACAATTGAATTGTTGAAAATACAAATGAAAACCAGCTGATACTTTATGAGTGAACACAAGTTCAAATTGTGCTGCATTCCAGTAAACATCATGCGTATATCCTTCTTCTAGCTCTTTATAGCTATAAATATATTCCCGTTTATCAAGACGATGCTCATTCATTGTTTTCTTTGCCCACTCTGGCAAGCAATCAAACTAAAAAAAAGCAATAAATGTGATTTCCCATGTCACTGATAAGTGAGTTTACAGTTATCAAGCAAAAATCCTTTGATCGCAAACTAAATCATACTGTATTGTAAGTAGTTCTGTAGTAATAAACAAAATTATGCGCTAGCTCCCGCCGAACAACCAGTTCTTCCAAAAATGCATCTGAAAAGCAAAATATGGTTTTACTAAATAAACATACCGCTATCGTATAAATTTCCCGTTACACAAGGATAGCATTACATGGAAAGCGCTTTTATTCAAAAGCTCAGATTTCAATCAAATTCTGTCAAGAGCAAAAAAAGCAAGCAAACAAGTTTTTCTTCCTCATATGCGACTATAATTGTTAAAATGACTCACTTCTATAGAAAAATTACCTTTGGCAGATTTTGGTGCTTTAGACTGTTTGACTTCCGCAACGATTATAATAGGATTTAACATGCCAAAATGGAGGTAAGGTGAGAGAAAACTCTGTTTTCCATTGATCGGGATATTCCTGATAAGAAATATATTATAATTAAAAAACAAAACAGATAAATAAAAAACAAGATTCGTATTATAACATCAAATGCTGCTAACAAGAAAAAGAAAAAACCTTTCTTTGTCATACGAACTTAGATTATTAGCGATGAAATAGTCCAGGACTTGCCGCGCAGCATCTTCGCCACCTTTTAATACACTGCTTGTTTTGCAATCATCAACAGCTCTTCTATATTCTGATAAAATATCTATACATTCCAAGCTATATTCTACCATGCTAAATGTATGGATATAGATAAGCATATGAAATGTTAATACATTAATCCTTGACCAGCGCAAGCTTCTCAGTTTTTGAGACAGTTTCTTTGATCATTAATTACTCAGCGAGCATGAGATAGAATTTCCGGCTTTGTAATTCATAATAAAGCACGGTTTAGTACTTACCTAATTATAGTATTTTTAGTTTTTGTCCATATTAACAACATCGATCAAACGGTTTATATTGAACAAAAAAAGCTTAATAAATATATGTTACGCACTTCCTCCACGAGTCACAGTGAATTTTTGGAGTAACATTCCATTTTTCAAGAAGAAAATCATCAAGTAAATACCATGCCATTTTCCGAATTGTACTAGCATTATAAGCTGGCTTGTTGCATAGGGCCTGAAAGATCGCTTATGTTTTATAACTGTTAGCACCATACTATTTTTAATAAATTTTATAATCTTCAAAAACCAAACGTTTGAGAAATTGAAATAAAAAGAGAATTAGAATCTAATGATATCTTGAACAGAGAATTATAAACACATTAGTCGATCATAGAATATTTAAAGAAAGCAACATAAATTACACATTACCGTCACGGGTATAGTGACATTTCCCTCAACTTTTGTGAATCTGCGACATTTCATTATAAGCTTATTATTAAGATTTTCGTCAAAACTGCGGTCTTCGAATAAATAAGCAGCATCTGTGATCACTTCACAGGCTTTATCAGATAGTTTCAAAACAATTTTTGTGGCTTCTTGACTACTGTTTACCTTTACAACTAGCAAAGGTACATGCAAACGTGATAGATTATTTTCTAAACAATTCAGTCCTTCCAAAAGAAACTTCCGCTGTGCCAAATTATGCCGATCTGTAACAAATAATTAAAATTGATAAAATTTCATACTGAAAGAGTGAATAATGGTTTAAAACTATAGCAAAATTCATAACGCAGTTAAAATAGTAAAGTTTTTGGAAAAGTACCTAGTTGATAGATGTAGATGACAAGAACTGGTACTCCATATTCATTGGCCTTTTGAGATGCGAATGAAAATGACGGTGATTGCCGCGAACGAATACATCGAATCAAAAGAAGAACATACCTCCCTGCGATAATATTTTGCTTATTCAAAGGCTGTATGCGGGAACTTTGCATCCTTTAACACATTCACTGTTATATGTACAGATGCAAAACTTTGTACTTCGTCACAAAGGACGAGCATTGAGGATGTTAGCTTAAATAAAATTAAACCACCGCCCCGTTCACCATCTTCCACGCTGACAACGTGTAACAGAATAGCTCACTGATCTGTCGACAATATCGGAAAGAAAGAATTTCTGCGGTGAAAGGTGTGGCGGGGAGAAGTTGGTGTCTCCCGAGTGCGGTCTTCTTAACTCTCTCTCTCTCTCTCTCTCTGTTTCTCTCTCTCTGTTTTTCTCTCTCTGTTTCTCTCTCTCTGTTTCTCTCTCTGTTTCTCTCTCTCTGTTTCTCTCTCTCTGTTTCTCTCTCT
>UPTC01000020.1:51003-101846 GCA_900537255.1 Acanthocheilonema viteae | reverse complement strand
TCTCTCTCTCTGTTTCTCTCTCTCTGTTTCTCTCTCTCTCATTGAAACAGTTTCCTCTTTCATATTCCGGGTTTTAGGTCAGAGGACAAGATCTGAATTTCGGAATATAAAAGAATCTAAAGAATAATGTTTCATCCCATAATACTACAGCAATTTTTTTATTTCGCTTTTATAAGTAGCAGTTTCAACTTTATCATTATCATTGTCATCATATGAAGAAATTATCAGTGAAAGAAGAGAAAATGATAAGAGTGTAAATACAATGAGTACATGGGAATGCACACATGAATTAGAATGGTTGAGTGATTAATTGAAGATGGATTTTAATTCCAAATGTATAAAAATAATTGTATCTGAGCTGTCAACTACAAATGCCTCGATCTGCTCGACAGTCGGCTCCAACCACCGCCATAAATAATAGTCCATTTTGGCATACGCATAATTGATATTGGGCATTCCCTCGAGCATCACTTTTCGGTAATCCAGACATCACTATACTCCTTGATTCGAGACGAACTTCACCCTGCAACATCTCTTCATATCGTCAAAGAACAGAAATATTAGGTGAAAGAGCAAAGAGCAGTGGCCAGAAATGGTATTTGTTAATGTTTGATGATTAACATTAACTGACCTGTTTGGAATTTATGGTAATGTCAAGAAGTGATGACAGTTGAATTTCACCAGCTGCACTGGTAATTTCAATATCTTGACCTGCTTCTAGATTTAGATTTCTAGTTGGTGATTCCAAGCTAGAAAATTTTATTCTAAATACAATGAACATATTTCTATCATTATTACTTCATTAGTTAACTCCCAATTCCTCAATTAATGCTTCTTCCCAACTACAACTAAAAGTCGATGTACGACTTTACGAACTTCAAAGCTTATTATCATTACCTCAAAGTTAAACATAAAATTTACTGTACCATTCTGTTCGTTTTTATTTTATTAAATAGCTTTATTAAATATAAATTAGGAAATTCAACTATATTAGCTTACAATATCTGAAATGTTAATAAGCAAACCTTAGTGGACTATCAGATTCCGGACGAATGAGTGCTGTTTGTATGGCTCCTTCGAAAACACTTCCGCCATCATCTGAGGTTCGTGTTGAATATCGTTTTTTTTTTTAAGCAAATTAGGGTTAGACGTTTTCAAACCATACAAATATAGTAAATGAATGAAATGGCCGTTGGTCGAAAAAAGTTTCGAATTTATAACTTAAAAACTGCATGAATACATACCAAGTATTCGAAGATTTTCAAGTTTAAGGCCAATTTCGTTTGATTCAGCAAAAAATAGCAATTTTCTGGAATTGTCATAAATTTCAAAACGATCACATACTGCCTCCATACGCCCATCTTGAAGTATATTGAACATTGCAGTTTGATATCCCGACATATTTCGAGCTTTTATAAAGACACCGCGGTACGAATCGATTGTTAACGCTTCATTCTGTAATTCCATTAAATGTCTAATTTTTTTCATATTCGTAAGAAGTTACTGAATTGCGGATTATGAATTTAATATGAAATTAAAAAAAAATTTACATTAGTAACAAGCTACTATTCTATTATTCGAAAAGTTTTAAATGTTGTGTGAAATAAAAGAAGCTTCAACTTACATCTGTCGTAGAAAGCTCTGCAAAATGAACAGGACGATCAAACTGCGCTTCACCCATTATTCGAATCCTATCATCTTCAATTCTCATTGTACCCATTCCGGTCTACAGTATAATGTGAGGAAAATAATGTTTAAATGGATAAAAATAATATTATCCATCAAAAGTGTCAAATAAAACAAAAATAAAATCTGTCCACTTTTTTACCTTGACTTATACAATATTTGTATTTTTATTAAATAATTGTCTTATTTTTTTGAAATAGTCCCGAATACAAAGCAATATTTTTGATAGTAATGTGAAAAAATAACCGTGGAAATATCGAGAACAGACATAATCCATACAGTTAGTGCTAAATTCAATATGACGGCAACAGTAAGCGCGCAGATGAAACAATACAAACATCGCTTTCGCCAACCATAAACGCCAACTCTAAAATCGTAAAGACTACATCGATTCCATTCTTCAATCTATCAAAATTAATAATAATTGTAGACTGCTTTGGGTAACTAAAATATAACAATTACTATAAAGAAACACTTTTGTATTTGATCAAACAATTTAGCATGAATTTAGAGATTTCATTGATGAATAATCGATATAACTCCTCTCGATAGTTAGCTTCTAATGCTTACTCTTTTCAAAAAGATGTTAGTATGTTAATAAGTAATTAATCAGACTCTTAATAATTTGTATCATTTGATTTCAACTGTTAAATATATAAATTTATCTTCTCAATGGTTTATCAATGATTTCTGAGAAAAACTTGCTGCCTTTTACTATCTAGCAAATCGTTGTTTTACTTAAATGCTTATCTATTTCTTGCAATCCTAAATTACAATGTGCAACCATAACAGGTTTTATGTGAGTACCTGTAAATATCAGATTCAGTAGGTGGTTTAGCAGCAGAATGAATAACAGCGGTGGAATATGGTGGTACGATAGCACCTTGTAATGGTGGAGGTGAACGATTAAAATCATATCCGCTACGACTCCAAACTGGCTCCGAAGTTCGTTGATAGAGCGGAACACGATTGATCATATCGGTATTCATCTGAAAACATTTACTTTACTTTATCTGTGTAGAAGTTTGTACACTCTCTGTTACATTCTTGCAGACTTGTAACAATTCGTTTCAATTTTACAAAATAGAATACTGCAGACGGCAAATCATTCAAGAATTATCCAGTATGTGCAGTTTTCTCCTCTCCGAATTCATTTTCCTTATCACGTCATTTATTTGGCAGCACAGTAGCATTCTTCTCGCATCATTTGAAAATTTCTTGATGTGCAAAGAAATTGCAAAAATAGAAAAGTCAAAATTTTAAATCGATTTCTTTCATCCAAAACATGTGCAATAATAAACTTTATTATCCAGCATTACCCTACTTGATTTTCTATTTTAAGTCATATTCCAGAATTGAATAAAATAATAAGCTTTATATATTTACTAGAAATGAACAATTTGATAATTACTGGATGAAGATGAATAACAGATATGGAAAAGAAAAAGAGGATTTATTTATATCAAATCTTTTTTACGTAATTAAAAAAAAAAGAAAAATTGCAACATATGATGAGGGAAAGGAAGGAACATCACATCCATTAGCTACTGATAATTAATCAGCGATTAAATGATTCATTTAGAAAGAAATCAAAATCACTGAAATTGAACAGAACAAATAATTTCAAACTAATAATAAACGATCAAACTATTTAATACATAATTAATAGTAACCCAAAAAAATGTCATCTAGCAATTATTTGATGAAGAATGATATATTTTAAAGTAATAACTTTATCCTAGTTCTAGAATATACTTCTACAGATGATGAAAAGGGATGTTGCTAGAAGGTCATAAATTTTGTAGCAAGAAATTTATGCTATCAAATAATAATAAATGATAAAAATAGATGATCGATGTTAATTTTTACTAATTGCACATAAATAAGATAAGGAAAGGGATATATTTATAATATATATTTTAAAGCAGTTAATTGATGCTACTAACACTCGAGCCTTCTCTATCTTCCAACTCTTCCTGCTCTATCATTTTTATTATCATAGTTCGCTCTTTAGTCTGCTTTTCACATTTACATCCCTTTACACATTGTTGCCGTTATTTTAGTTAGCTTAGAACTTCTTCCAAGTTGAAAATTTAAACAGCACCTTCTATCTCTCAACAGCTGCTGCTTCTGGCTGAACAACGGATAATGATAGCAGTGATATGAATGACATTACATCATTTCGTCAGGTACAGCTGGTAATGCATCGAGAAATGCTACCTGAAAAGTAATGCATATATGATTTTGTTCTTATAATTTGATCTGATACGGTTTTTTTCTTAAGGCTAATTAATAGTGAGTTATACAAAAGCTAGAAATTACTGTAAAATAAAAATATAATTTTCAAATCAAAATATTTTGAACAAATACAAACATTTTAGTTATGTGATAAGATCAATATTAAATGAAATGAATGAAATGCAGCAAGCACTTTTTTCCTCTGATAATATGTTATAATATTGTTGGCGATAAAATTTAAATTTTATATCACAAAAAGTTACCAGTAATTTTGCATGTATTACGCAGCACTAACGACGATAAATGTTTTCTGCTAAGATTTATCAATCAAATCTTTAAAGCATACTTGTATTTAATATTTTTTTTGACTAATTATGTCATCATTTCATTATACAATTATCTATTTTTCATTGATTTCTTTGATTATCAAGAAATATACGGACTTTTAATTTAATACAATTTCACTAGCCAAGGAAAAAATTCAAGCTAATCGGTAAAAGAAATGATTTGTTTCGAATCATTACTTAATCACTCGATAGTAAGTTCAAAGCATTTTCTGCCCTCTGGTATAAAAGTTGTTGATTTACTGTCAATTTAAAAAATAAATTAAAGTTTCAAAAAGATGGTACCGAAAATATCACTAAATACATCAATTAAAAGTAGAATTTTCAAAAAAATGTAAGCTGGATGGAAATTTTTATTAATTCATTAAAAGAAAAGAAATGAGAAGAACAGGGAAAGTTGCTGAAGTAATAAATTTAATGAAATCATTCCCAACAGTCTATTCAGAATCGCTTTGATTATAGATTTAGAAGATGTCGACTACCGACAAATTTGCTTTTAAAAAACCGTTTTCCACAAGTACAAGAAAATATTCTCATCTTTATTATGCTAAGCTGAATCATGAAACGCAGATGGTAATTTATTTAGAATCAAAGACCTATTAGTACGAATATTCATTTTAAAACCAAGGAATCATCTTTTACTGATAATTAGCGGAAAATTGGGATCAAAAGATAATAGTAGTAAAAGTCACGATTATTAATAGAAATGTTTCATTACTGAAGTTCAATATAGCTATATAATCTATGCTGAATGTTATTTCTTTTGCATTGATTTATTGAGAATCAGTATACTCTGCAATCAATAATCCATGATTTTTACTGTAATCATATTTTCATTCAATTTTCATTACAATGATAGTGACACTATCAAATCTTTTTGAGTGGATTTAAATTATTGTGTAAAATTATAAGTATAAATATATATTAAGTAAATAACATTAATATAAGCATTGGAAATAATATCTTAGTTCCGAGTAATTAAAAATAATAGTGAATATATCAGTATATATTTATCAGCGAATGATACACAATGATATTATCCAACTGACGTTCAGTAATGCTATGTAACATTGATAGATGGTATGTGGAGATGTTAATAACTTCTGGCAATAAATTTTAAAAATGAAATTACTTCCATCATTCTTCCTGACTTTATCGTTAGTGGAAGTGATGTACATTGAAAAATCTACGAGTGAGAATAAAATAATCATAATGATCATCAATTGTAACTCAATGAATATCATCGTCACTCAGTGCTACCTTAGATTTAGCGAACCTTTCAAAACTGAGGTGGTTCAAAGGTTACGGGTTGGTAGTGGTATTGAAGGATAGATCTCTCAGGAATACTAAAGAGTACGTCTCCCGAGAATTCATTTCTAGTAGTGTTCTTAGAAATAGTATCTCTTGGACAGGATCCATCCGTTTTATTATGTCCTATTTGAATGACTTTCTGTGAGGTTTCTGGGCACTAATAGAGATAATGGTGGTGCGTTTTAATACTATTTTTACATAATAGATTATCCTTCGAAAGGGACGGTTAATTTCTAAGCTATGAACCTGTGGAAGAGATTTTTCTCGTTTAAGACAGAAAAAAATTGATTTTTTTAAATTAATGGTTTTCTGTTGCAATAATTCATACTGTTTTTTTTTATTGCTGAAATTTTCCAATTTTAAATTCTTTTCTAGTCATTATGGGTAAAGCTAAGTTAAAGAGCAAAGATGCACCAAGGAGAAATGGCAGTATGCAAGGTGAGAATTATGAGAAATATCTTTTCAACAATTATGATGAAATAAAGTAGTACATGCGGATCTTTTATTTTTAAATTACAGCTCTTCCATTCAATACTGATCGTGGACAGCATGTTTTGAAGAATCCGGGAATTGTTAATGCCATTATTGAAAAGGTTGATGCGTTTCAACATTTTGATATGTCTCTGAAAATAATTGCATAAGATTGGAAACAAAATTACAGTGTTTATTTCTGTAATAAAATGCTTTGCATAATAGCTTTGGGACTTTTCCATGATCATTTTGTAAAAATGAATTATTTCGAGAAACAAAAAGGAATAATATCAACAATAAATATATTGGCTTAAGGCATGTTATGGATTCCTTGAATTTGAAAAACTATTCAAGTATTTTGCAGTCAGCAATCAAAGCAACGGACACTGTTTTTGAAGTCGGGTCTGGTACAGGTAATTTGACAGTTGCGCTGATGGCAAAAGCTAAAAAGGTGATCGCATGCGAGATTGATCAGAGAATGATCGCTGAACTAAAAAAGCGAGTGATTGGAACGTGAGTGATTTTCTCTACAGAATCGTCTGACTCATAATTGTTTTTGATCTTTTTTTGTCCATTTGTTTTATACAGGTTTTTTCCAGCTGTTTTATACATGTGAAATTGATTGAGTGTAATCTAACCCTCATTCTGACGCTTACAGATCATATCAGCAGAAACTGGAAGTGAAGCAAGGAGATGTGATAAAAATGGAATGGCCTTTTTTTGATGTGTGTGTTGCTAATCTGCCTTATCAGATCTCATCGCCTTTTGTATTCAAGATGTTATTGCAGCGGCCCTTACCTCGGTAATTTTTAAATTACTATGTTCTTAGGATCGGAAGACAGCTAGTTGTTCTATCTTTTGAACAGGTTTCTATAATTAAAATATGGTGTGAAATTTCAGTTTTATATAACATATTTCAGATATGCTGTATTAATGTTCCAGAAGGAGTTTGCAGATCGATTAATAGCAAAACCTGGCAGTAAATTATACTGTCGATTAAGTGTGAATGTACAATTCCTCGCACAAGTAAGCATTTTTATTTCATTTCTTTGGAATTACGCATCTTCATGATTAAATTACTTTCCTTCATTTTACAGTTGACTTGACTTTCGCAGAGTTGCAATTTAGTGGATATCGTATGACCACCCATTATCTAACACTACTAATTAGAACTTTTCTTGCAGGTGGAACATTTGATGAGGGTAAAACGAACAGAATTCCGACCACCACCAAAGGTTGATTCAGCTGTCGTACGCATTGCACCAAGAAATCCTCCTCCTCAAATCAATTTTCAGGTTGATTCCTAATCCGTAGAAAGTGTTCCATGTACAGAATAATAACCATAATTTGATAATATACAAGGATATGCAAAGGATATAACATAATTTAGATGTTCTGTATTTAAGAAGGCTTACGGATGTACAATTATGTAACTGCCGTGCACTTAAAAAAATACAACTTTTATATTTGCATCTAGCTTATGCTGGCGTATATTTTATTTCTGTGGTCTTAAACAGTGGGAACTTTAAAGTTATTAAATAAATAATAGCATTTTTTCTTACATACTATTTTGTTAAGATTTTCAGGAATGGGACAATCTGCTTAGAATCATTTTTCTCAGAAAAAATAAAACCTTATCGTCATTATTTAACAATAATCAGGTGTGTGGTTCACTGGAAAAAAGCTACAGAGCTCTTTGCAGTATCAAAAATAAGGTATGTTGATTTTGATAACAAAGAAATTATTTAGAAATAAAGTTTTTCACTGTTAAGGTCAGCTGTTAGAAATTTGTTTCTAGGAAATTGAGAGTCAATTTAACATGAAAGACAAGATGGAGCACATTATCACCGAAAGCGGTTTTGCATCAAAACGTGCAAGGCAGATGGATATAGAAGACTTTCTCTCGTTATTGCTAGCCTTTAATAAGGAAGATATACACTTTGTTTAATGAACTAGCATTAAATATACAGCAGATATTGAACAAGTCAGGGGATCCTACATTATGATTGATCGGACCTGACAAATAAGTGTTCATTTTGTTCTGTGATACATATTATTTCTTGCTTTTTTTCTTTATTTATATTATAAAAGTTTTCGTTATTTTTCTCCATTATGAATTTCATTTTTATCAACTCATTTGTCACAAAAAATTGTTATTTGACGAACGACAAATGTTGAACTGGAAGTATCTAGTACGTCCATTACTACTATATCCTTGAATTCTAATGCTCCGTAGGTAGGCAACAATATGTACCGCTGAAGTGAGTAAGCAATCAAGTTACAGAATTTAATTTAGAGACAATACTTCATACAGAAGTTATAACGAGATAATAATAAACCGATCTTTGGCTTCCTTCACATCACTGGGATTTGTTTAACGGCAGCGAGCTGCTCCTGCTCGGGCGAATTCGTCTGCTTTTTCGTTTCCAAATATTCCTGAATGTCCAGCAACATGTTCGAAACGTACCTGGAATCACATAAACTAAATTACCCGATATCCACCGCATTTTTAGCTATCTATCGTATGAATATTTTAGACTGTTCAAGATTCAGTTGTTATGAAGTTCTCTAAGAAAACACAATATTTGCATTTAGTCAAGTAATTTAATTAACTGAAAAAATGCAACGAATTTTTCTTCCCAGATACACAAACACACAATAATATGCTATTGTAGCGTTTTTTTAATTCATTTGGAATATATATGTACCATTGACTCTTCAATGCTAATGTTATTGTGGTATTCACAAAATATCTACCAACATTTATGTTTTCGAGCAAATCACTCAACTGAGTAATGAGGTCTTGATTCTTAACAGCTGTACCATTCAATGTTTTCCAATCATTCTTTTGCCAGCGGTGAATCCATGAATTCATCGTTTGAATCAGAAGTTTGGAATCTGTACGAACAATAAGATGCTGATACCGTCGTTGGATTGCCTGAAGAGGAAGTAGGGTAACACTTATAGAAATTTGAAATACTAGATTTTCTTCCCGGCAAACATCAAAATTGAAATTTTATAAATGAAGATACCGTTTGTATAGCCCTTATGACTGCTGTAAGTTCGGCCCTATTATTCGTAGGTAGTCCATTAAGGAGTGGTTCGGAAACGTTATCGACATGCTGTTCGCCCCAATAAATTCCAATTCCAGCAGCAGCTCCAATACGACCATTGGAGAAACAAGCACCATCTGTATACACAACAGGAACTCCTTCCCATGTATTCTGCTCTTGAGAAGTTAACGATGAGCTAAAAAACCAATTTGATAATATTCATTTTTTACGAATTCATTTTTATAGGTATAAGAATTTGCCTTATTATGAATCGATTCCCTGAAATAATGAGCGCTAATACAGTGTCTCACCATATTTACCAACATTGTTCAAACACTTACCCTATTCAAGACTCTTGTCTTATAAATCTTCATTTGCCCATAAAAAGAATTTTATCGGTCAAACTTTCTATTTAATCCGTAAATTTATCGATATTTAGCTTCTGATCTTTCATTAAACAATGTGCAATGATGCATTATGGGTTTGCTAAAAGCTCTAAAAATCTGTAAAATTAACGATACACACATCTAGCTAGCTAATATTCAAAATCTAAACATAAAGTGCAAAACATACGACAGTAATTGCTGCAATCGTTTTCTTGAGGGCAATCCGGATTGCGAGCTTTTTCCATTTCCTATTCGATAAAAACGAATACGACACTCATATTAGCTTTTTTCATGCTATCAACTTTTAATTTTATCATTCCTGCTTTTCAGCACGAGCTACATGGGAAGAGTTCCAGATATAACACCAATATTTGCTTTTTTGGTATCGCCCTTTTCTTTCAATATGAAAGGATTTTTTGTTACTGTTTTATCGAATAAAATTGAAGTTTATACCTGTACGGCCAGTGGTGCTGTTTTGCAAAATGAAAGCAATCGCATCATTTTGTGTAGCGAACTTTTTGTACCTAGAAATAATATTACTGAACTATTTTCAGACTACCTTAAAAATTCTTAAATCTTCTTAAAGCATCTTTTGATTTACACAAAGTTTGAAATTAAGTAAATGAAAAAAAAATCATACCGCAGTTACTACTCAACTTTTTAGACAGTACTTTCTTAGAACTACATAAGATTTGCAGGAATAAAAGAGTTTTTCCATGATCTTATTGCCTTACCTAACTAATGATATATGCACTAATGATTATGACGCAATAACAACGTAATATTCATTAGTGTATATATCATTTTTAACAATTTAGATTAGAGGAGAAGCACCAGCCTAGCATTTTGATATCCTCTCACTTGTCTTTCACATTCTGGCCAACTTTTATAGATACCAGTGCAGCGACCTCGAGCAACAGCATAATAGCCAACTTTCATCTCTAATCTCTCTTAGGCATCCATTTAAAACGAGCTATCTTATGCGTTACATTCAAAATAGCAATCCTTAAATGACTGACTCTGAAACGAATATGCATAAACTTATTTTATACCACATAGAAAACCCAATGCTAGGACATGGTTGACGAAGATGCACACCGCATTGGACCGCAATCAAATTACCCCTCCTATAAATGCAATAAGGATACCAACCTGAATGATTGCAAAAACTCCCGGCTTGGATAGAAAAACTAATATCTTTATCATTTACTCTAATTAGTTAAACTAATTAGTTAAACTGAAAAGATTCAGAAAGCATAATTTGGAAATCCAGATTTTTATGTTTTTAGTGGGACTTTCTAACACTTGATTAGTGACAGTATAATGTATATCAACTGGTACCCAAAACAGGTTACTTTGTGATAACAATCGGTTGAGATTTTGGTAAAAAAATTTATCTAACAGTAACAAATGTTTTCCAATGAGAAGAAAAAAAAATGAATTGAGAATTCGTAGAATATTTACCGTTAATGACAATTGTTTGATATTCCACCAAATAAATGTACCATAAAAAACTGATTAAGAAAAAGAAAGAAAAGTGCAAAATATTCTGCTGTAATCAAGTAGATAAAATGCTAAAACACGACTGCATTAAGGAAAACAAGAAAAGCAAGTGCCAGTAGGTACAAAAAGCTTGGATTTTCAATTCGTGATTCTCTTTGATTTCATAGAACTAATAAATTTTATATGGCTAAAAAAATTTTGATAAACTTTTGATAAAAATGCAGGCAAAAAAATTAATATGTTTATGAAAGAGAGGTTACTAAGGGCAGCAAAGATATATAAAAACAAAGCCGAAAGAGAAAACAGAACTAATGATATTACAAAATTATCTGTGGAAACATTACCAATTTCTACACAATGAATTACAGAACCCGTTGAAAAAAAAAACAAGCCTTTAGAATTAGAAACTTTAGTATTATTACATTTACAAAATCACAAATACCAACAAAACCTACCGAAAACAGTATCTGGATGTAAAATAATCGCATCAATGCAATGTAAAATACAAGAACTCCTTCTTTTTCAGACATCTGCTTTAGTTTCTTTTTTCGCTGATTTCTCCTCGACACCATCTGTGACATCATCTGAACTATGAGCCCTCTTACGATCTTCTACAATTTTCAGATGCATTTTAAATCCGGAGAAAAAATGATAATAAAACATACATTGAAACTAATCAAAACTGGACGTCTTCTACAATAATTAAGAAAAGGAGAACACAAGTTACCTTTAATAAATAAAAAATGATAATAAATCGCTATGATAAATCGTTCAAGTCGCTTAAGACGATTACCTGCTTCCTTTATGTTTCTGCCTTCAACAAACAACGTCGCATCTTCTTCATTGTCAAACTTCTTGAATTTGGCACCTTTGAAATCCTTCGTTGCTTCCTGGCATTCTTCCCATGTTTTAAATACACCAGTTATATGGCCATGTGCCACAGCGTAGAATGATGGTTCTTTGCTATTTTGCTGAAATTTACTAGAAGAAAGTAAATCTGATATTAAAATCATTCAGATACAATGACAACACATTATTTCAAGGACAAAGAGAACATAGGAAGCATTATCATGTATTTATTAATCAAGCAAGAATCGATGTTATCCTCGCCTCTTTCTTCTCTTCCGTAATTTCCGTCTCTTTTACTTCTTTCTCATTGTTATCCGCCGGTGTATTATGTGCTTTTGATTCTGAAATTACTAATTACATGCTCGATTTAACAGTCATTTTGGCACCATATCATTAAATCATCCTGCTCTCTTCCTTTTCTTTTCTATTTCTTTTCGTTTCCTCTACATAATTCCATTTTGTGAAGCCAATGGTTTGTTTCCTTTGTAATTGTCAGCAATTTAGTGATCCACATTGTTTGAATGCCACTTGTCAGTATTCAATCCATAAGAGTAATGACGACATTATGCAATTATTCTTTCAGCACCAAGCTATATCGCGCCAAATTATTTTTTATGAATTTCGATAAATTAAAGTCATCATAACTGTTCTGAAGCAGTCGTAGAATGTTCTGAAATCACATTACAGAATGCTCCCAAAACTGTCAAATCCTAGAGAAAATATAAGTAAAAACAAAACCTTTTGGATTACCATCCTCTTCTCCATTCGAATATTTCTTATAATAAGCTTTTGCTTCATCCAGTTTTTCGAATTTTTTGTACAATGGCTGAGGATAATCGGCTATCTGGAATATTCTTGTATAATTTTGTTACAGATAAACTGAGATCATTTTAAAATTTCTATTGGAAAAACAATATAGAAAGGAACTCTTCATTCAATTTAAATAATAACAAAAATATTTCTCTCACATGATTCTTAACTTCATTGTAATCTGTAAATATTCCTACAACTTTTCCTCGAGCAACTGCATAAAATTTATCTGCTTTCTCATCCACTTCCACTGAAATTGCTTTTAAAGCATGAATAAGAGAATCATTTGCAACTCATTCATAATATTATTAAAGTAACTTTTGAAGCTTATAAACATCAAAAATATATAAAGTTGATCCAAATGAACGATGAAAGATTATTCTGAAAAAGTATTTTTTGCATTAAATAATTGATCATTCAATTATAGGTTACTGCAAAAATTCGATAAAATAATCTACAAAAAGTTAACTGACAACCAACATGAAACCCTTTCCGGTCGTCGGGCATTCACATATTCCTCAGCTTCCTCTTTTGTAGCAAATTTCTTATAAACTGGTTGAGGAAAATCTTTTATCTGGAAAACTGAGCTAAATCTACCATCAGTGTTTTGGGATTTAATTAATTATAATGAAGAAAAAGCCATAATAAATCAGAAAAGGTGCACCAATAGCTTCAGTGGTTCGAAGAAAATCGATTAATATTGAATATCTCATTAACCTCTAACTTTTCAGTCAACAACATCCTATTCAAAGTTAGGATAAGCCATATTCTGAAAATGCCATGTAAGATCTTTTTGAATAGTGACAACTGTCAGAAAACAAGCCTGTTCCTGTACGTCCGCCCATTTTTCATAAACACCTGGTTTCTTGCCATGTCCCACTGCGTAGAAACTATGTTCAGCCATTACCGTTTACCCAGAAGTTTTCAAGTAAAATAATACTTCTCAAGTTATCTATAAATAAAAACGAGAAGTACAACGCAACTATAAATGATTCATTGATCTATAAATGATTCATTCTTCCAAGTGAAAATGACACGTTCACTGATGCAAAAGAGAACAAATGTAATTTCATAAATATTTTTCAGATGTAAACATGTGAAAATTATAAATCTAATATTCACAACTGATACAGTTATATAGCCAATCTTCCAGAATCAGAAATTTACGCCATTTTATAATTTATAATCCAGAAATAAGAACAGCTCTTTCATTGTCCAAAGTTTTATATTTCAACAAGCATTTTATTACAATTTAAAAAAAACAGACAATTTAGATATAACAACACTAAATGAAATATTGATTGAGAAAGTGGTGTAGCAATTATGAGCATATGAATAGTTAGCCGTATAGCTCTCCACTAACCATACTTCACTCTGAACAGATCTAACTGATCTATTTTGATGATCTCAAAATTAAAAGAGAAGAAAAAAAAAGGACGAGGGAAATAAAATGAAATATTGACAATAATGAATCAACAATGTACAGCTCATCGCAAATAGAAATAATGCGAGAAAACGTTGTGGATACTGACAGCACAGCGGCAATAACAACAATTTCTGAAAAAGACTTTGGAATGGAATGGAATGGAACGGAACGAACAGCAACGAATGCTGCCATGCTGCCACGTCGTTCTTCCATTCTTTCAGCACCAACCAACGAACCCATCCTATTCATCCATCCATCCATCCATCCATCCTCTCACACAGCAATTCAATGCAACCAAAATGCGCTTTATACATGTGCCAAAATTCACTGAGTGTGCTCTCTTGAAGGAGATGGAAGTGAAAGGGACAGATGAATAATCAATCCATCTTTCAAATTTATAATACACAAAATTCTTCTTCATTCTATTTTATTGATCAGTTTTTTTTTCCTTCTGTTTCTAGCAATTGCAACAGAACAGAACTAATTTCATTTTTGAAATAAACAAACATCAAACTTGCAAATATTGCCTGCTTTTCACGTGCCACTATCATGCTTATTATCACGTTAATATCACCCCAACGCATGAACTCCTGAACTTTAACACTGCAACAAAAATTTTTCTTACTTTTTCTATAAAAACAATAACACAGTCTTACTTGCTTTCACATGTATCATTACGTTATCGGAGCAATGTATCACGTAGATCACGAAATACAACATAAGATGTGCTGCATGTTTGGTAATAAAGATTCACGTCCCTGACTCAATTGTTTCATTTCACTTATTCTGAAAGTTAAATAAACAGTATTATAAGTGAGAAAGAAAAGATGTTCATGAAGATGGCTTAAGCAAGCATCAAGTAAGAGCATGATAGATGAAAGTGAGGAGTGTTACTTCATTCTATCAGTAACACTGCCATAACTCAATATGGAATATTCAAATCTTAAGAAAATCAAATACAAGGCTGATGAAGTTATCTCACGTGAAATCATACGTAAAATTTCCTTCCAAAGATACAAAATCATGCCTCACATTTTAATTCATAGGCAATATCAAATATTATTTAAAGTACAGAAGCGCTTATGATGTGAAGCAGTCGTTCTGGTGCCAAACGTTTTCAATACACAACTGCGCTTTGAAACAATAAGCAATGAAATTTACACTTTGAATGAAATTCATTCGCAAAAAGGAATACAATATAAAAATGAAATGTTGCAAATTGGACCACAATGAATACTTTGTCATTAAAATGTGGAAATTCTTTATTAATAACACAAAATTTGCTTCAATTAACAGATAATATTTTCATCGAGTAAAACGATGGAAAAATTTGGAAAACTAGAATTTTTGGAGTGAAAGATTACAATAACTGAATTCGTAAATTTTTGTCATCATTTTTTTTTTTGATTTTCATCAATTCCATTATGAATATGCTTTGTTACGAACACATTTTCATCAAATTTTTTGTTTTATTGTTACATTTTTTCTATGGTTAAATTCCCCAATTTTTGTTTTTATTTCTATCCTGAATTTCTTTTTACTACTTGTTTATAGCTTAAATCTTATAAAAGAATTATCCTGCGTACCATAATCATATGCATAATTCATGTATAAACTAGATTTTATGACATAGCTTACAGCAAAACTACAAGCATAATCACTTTCTTTTTTAAAAGAACTATTTTTTTCAAAGAAAATGTAATACTGTTGTAAATATATGAACTTTATAAAGATAAAAAACACTGAACCGGTGTGTTAAATATGCAATAGAATCAAAAATTAATTAATTTCAGGCATATCGTTATCGATCAAAATAAGAATCATTTCAATCAATAAACATTTGTTAAAAAGAAATAAACATATTTACTTCTGTATCATAGAAATCTCTGCTTCGGATTTATAGAAGAATTTTACTTCCTCACAAAAAATTGCCAAAATTTAAAGAATTAAAGAATTAAAAATCGATTAGCGAAAGCTCACACAGAAATAGTATACGAAGCAAAATTTTGTAATGCAACTCACCTAACCTTAAAACTCTTTTACTATTGTTACATAATGTGGTTAGACCGGATGTTGTCATGGGGTACTGTGTAGTTTTTGGTGCATTTGTTGAGTATACCTATCAGTTAAATAAGGATTCAGAAAGCTGTACTGAATCAGATGATAGTAAAGCGATCAAACAATAATAAACCTCATTGTCAAAAATTCTGCAAAATGCAAATTCGGTTTTGGGAAGTGTTTTCTGGCTTTTTCTGTCACTGCAAACCTTGAATGGATCGTCGTCTCCACTTAGCATACTTTTTTTGTTTTCACTTTAAGTGCTGAAGCAACAAATATCTGCAAATCAATTGACATCGAATTTTTGAGTAATTTCCTCATAGCGGTAAGAGGAAGAATATGCCAATCTTTGATTGCTGCTAACATTCGCTAACATTCTAACAGTCAACAATTATATTCTCTATCTTTAAGTCCCCATACACATACGCTTGAATTATCACTTCATTGCATATCCATCAGAGTTCTACGGCAAGTAAATTCCTGATACTGTGAGCTGCCTTTATCGACTTTTTAAATTTATAAAAAACCAATGTGTTTTGTCTAAGATCATGTAATAAAGTCAAAATAAAGACAGCAGTAAATAAATTATTAGAGAAGAAATATAAAGCATGAAAAGCCACTAAAATATAATAAAGCCAGAATATAGGAAACTGTCACGAAAACGAAGCAAATTTCGACAATCTTTCGAAAATTATCATCGCAATGTATTCGTGCTTTAGTTTCATGTAAGCATAGTAACTAATAATTAACACTGCAAACTGGGAAAAACTCTCAAGAAGGTTTAATATTACCAAATTTATTTTTCATGGATTTCAATTTCATGTATTTCTGCAATTCTTTCATTGCTCAACATACTCATAAAAATATAATTGTAAGCAATGAATTGCAGAAATATATCAAATATGTAATCCTCTGACGTTACACTTATTCACCCTATTCTTCGAAATAAGAACAATCCCACCACTACCACAAAGGAATACTTCGATTTCCAAAAGCGTAATTCTTCTTCGCACTCTAGTTTCTTCATCCAAATTAATACACTTTAAGCAAGCTAAAAAACAGATATATATGCATATGTAAACACGGTGCACTCAATCGATATTTACAGTTAGATGATATATAACAGTTCAGTATATAATATATAAATTTTGATCAAAATACAATCAAATCAGTTCATGACAAGTATTTGAGTCAAAAGGTGTAACGGAAATTGTACTTATCATATACAGGACATATCTTAAATTTATGAAACAATTATACCAAGGAATACACAACTACATTACCGAGAAATACAAATTATTTCTTAATTTGTGATTAAGATAAATATAATCATTGTCCGACTAGCATGAAAGCAATAATCTTTCTTATTTTTACATGTAAACATCAATTTTTTAATCAAACACAAGAATATTCTACTTTTGTTGCTAAAGTTATATTGTACATTAACTCCCAAAAGTAACAACAGAAAGCACCATATTTAATATAATAATCCATAAAGCACGATTTTTTTTCTGAGTTCAGTTTTTGAGGAATTCTAATCTAGCACGCATCTCATCATAGTCAACACCATGTCCTTCAGCACCCGCCAACATGCTTTCCGGTTCCACTGCAAGTGTATCCTTGACAGTAGACGGTGCTTTACCCAATTCACCGGCTGTAATTTCATACAGTATCCGATCTACTTCTTCCTGTAAAAATTTTCGAAAATTATTACAAAAGCGCAATCGCAACTTATGCAGCAAACCAAAAGATTTAATGTAAAAATCCTATGTTGAGCTAAACTTTTTTCTTTAACATAACAATCTATCTGGTGTGAAATTGCACTATTACTCTTTCATTTATATGGTAGACAGCATGGATAAACCAGACAGCTTCAATAATTTCAGTAGCAAAGAAAAGCAGATAAATTCAATGCAGAATCGCATTCATTCACTCAAGTGTAACTCATATTTCAAAATTCATAATAAACTTTGCTTATTGCATACAATATAACAGTACCTGCGCCTCCTCTTCAAGTTCTTCCGGTTCTACTGATTCCATGGTTTCTTCAATCATTTCATCTATAATACCTATTTTCATCATCTCTTTCGACAGTTCACGCATTGTTGACATTATTTCAGGTACCTTAAATTAATGATATACTTTATAATATGTGGCTAAATTTTACAACCACACTTAAAAATTAGCACTTCGGAGAGGCCATCAATCTTTTGTCATCGATTTCAAGACTCATCTCAGACTGGTTGCTTTAAAAATACTTCATCTCTAATCGCATATCAACTTCTTTCAATACTAAACACAACCTTCACTAATTGCTGCATATTTCTCATTACATCTGTAGACTGCTGCAACGAACCCGCCATACGAACCGTCGCGAGTTGCTGTTGCATCCCCATAACAACTGAATTGATCTGTGCCTTTGTTCCATGGATTTTTGACACCGCCTCAAAAAAAAATTTCGATTAAATAAATCATAAACACAGGAAAAAAATTTGTAAAAATTGAGAATTCAATTGCACACATTTAATAGGCTCTACTGTCACAGTAATTAGTTATTCACTAAATTTATAACTGGAAGTATTTCGGGCCAATTAATAAACTCCATCTCCAGAATTCAAACTTACTTTTCTTGACTGTAATATAGACTTTGCAAGGACGACACATACATCTCGGTCTCCTTTCTTTGCTGACTCTTTTATCTGTCTTTTGACCTGTAATCAACCTTTTAAACGTTTTTGTTTTATATGGAATAACAGTAAATTAAATCAGGGACGAACCTGAACTTGAACGACTTGATAAAAGATTTCTCATAACGTTTAATCAATAGAGCAACCTTCATTTCTTCCCGTTCAATGGCATGAATCTGACGATCGAGCTGTCGCAGTTCAATTCGCATTTTCCGCTGCAGCTCACGAACGGCTTCTTTTGTGTCCACTTTTTTGTCCCGTCCAAATATGCCCATCATCTCAAACAAAATATAACGAATGATGAATCACTTGCGGTTATTACGTAAGCAAAATGTATCTGAACGTGATTCTATCAAAATCTGGCAATCTCAGCACAATCAAATCCTGACCTCAACCTTCACGTGACCCACATCTTGCATATTAGATTTAAAACTCAAATACCTCACCATGCAAGGAAATATGAACAAATTAAAAAAGCTGAAGTCATTTAAATATCATGAAAAATCACAACTTTCACGCAGCCCACCATGAAATCCTGACAAAAGGAATTAAATTAGCATTTCAATTGACATTGCGTCAGTGAATTTTAGTGCATTCTTTTTTTTTCGGCATGACAAAATGGATTATTTCCATTTTGTTATGTTGAAAAAAAAAGATTTCAGTTCTATTCGATGATTTTCTCGAGAAAAACTTTCCAACTTCTCCAATATTTTTGAAAGGACAAAAATAAAATGTCATGTTTTCTTTAATGCTAAAATTTTTCAGTGAATGAGAAGAGATGATGGATGATATCGAGAATGTTGCACTGAATCGAGGACTTTTTCTGCCAGGTGCTAAACTCTTTTTGTACATTTTTGACTCATTCGATAAAATATTGATGTCAAAAGGTGGTTGGAAAAAGTGTAGAAATAAAAACAACTAAAAGAAGAGAAATGAATATATTTTCAATATCAAGTATCAGATAAAATGACAGCTTCTTTTGCTTCTTTGTCACTCATTGTCCTCTTCCTGTCTTCGATAATGCTTAGAAATATGACCGTCAATGTCACATTTTAAGTTCGTTTTTGAAATGATATGGATAAATTACGGTCCTTGGAACTATCTCATAATGCCAACACTTTAATCCGACAATACGACTTATTCGCTCTATTATCGCTATGAAATAAAGTAAAGGAAAGTGACTTAATTATGATAGATAATTAAAACCTCTTTCTACAGTGATTGAACAGATTCTCTAATTTTTTTATTTTTTAAATCAAATATAGTATATAGTAAATGAAGCCTTCAAGCGATTGATCAACAAATTATTTTTTATTAATGATGGCCTAAACAAAAATTTTTACTCCATTATTTGTTCAAGTATAATTTTTCATGAAATAAATTTAAAATTGATAAAAAAGACATATTTGTTCAAACAAATTATCAGTCATCGCTTCACTCTCGGCAAAGTACAATTATAGGAACTTCTATCTCATCCTTAACTACTCTCATTAGCATTATTATTGAATCGCATTGAGGCAATTATAATTAATTAATAAATGAATTTTGAAAATAGATCGATGAATTAAAAATAGATGCATTTTAAAGCTTTAAATAAAATAAAATTAAATTAAATAATAATATAATGTTGAGAAATGCTTCTCAATCAGTAAACTTGCATAAAATTGAATTTTGAATTTTGTATAAAATGTCATTTTGTACATCGATATCAACCGTATATCTCCAATTGATTCAAATTTCAAAAAAAGATGAAATATTTATGAATTAATAAATGATAGATGCATAACAAGTAGTACAAGATTTGTATGATATGATAACATTTATACTAATAAATATGCAAAAGATGCATTATTTAAAAACAAATACTCTAAGAGTCTCTTAATAAGCAATACGAATTTATATATCAATCAGTATCAAATTTTCTCTTCGTTTACATTTTAATTTGTATATTTGGCTGTCAACAGTGATAAATAGCTTGCAAAATTTATTTAATGTTCATTTGAAATCCGGAATATAACTAATTACAAGCAGCTACAGATCTAACTCTATCAAAAGCATAATATGATTATTCATTCGTTATTTTATGAGGAAAGTTTTCTGCCTAATTGCTTTTGGAATCATTATGATATTCTACATGAGATATGTGAAACGCATTTATTTTATTAAAATATTCATCTCTCAAGGATAGGGAAAAGAAATCTCTCAGGTCCTTTACGGTACTTCACTTTATTTCTAGTATTAAAAAATTATTCCTGTAATCTGTTATCTCTTCCTCGAAATCCATCATTCCCTCTATTCAAGCAATTGATCTGCTTGTAATGATTGATGAGGAGCTTGATACATTTGTCGCAGGTAAGCTGATAAAGTGTTATAAAAGGCAAAAAACACTGATTAACAAAATTGATTTCATTTTTTCCAATTATATGAATTATTTGCAAAAAAACAACGATTATATTGGGAGAAAACTAAAAAAGACCGATAACTATTTAACAGCAGAAATAATCGATGATGGTAAGTGAATTGCATGACGCAGAATGCATGCAAATTAAACTTAATATATACAAAATTCATGTAAATGAAAAAAGAAATGAATAAATAAGGCAGAGAGAAAATAGTTAAGATTAAGAAATTTTGGAGATTATTTGATATGATTTAATCTATATGATTTAATCATTTTATTTAAGCTATAAATAATCCTTATCATTTTATCTTTACAAATAAATCAGTGAAGTGATACGTATGTGCCTTAATAGCAGCTAAAACTTTGTAATAATCAAATGAAATCGACTATTAAATGTATATATTTTCATGACTTAATCGTACTCATTAAGTGGTAGCATCTGATTAAAGGCTTTCCACAGCTACGTTGTCCTAATAAATTCCCTTTTTCAATATGCGCATGCCAAGCATATTTGCTAGTTAACTTTCATTAATCTTCACAATACTTCATTCCATTTCAATTACGATCTATATTATCATTATTTTTTTTAGCGATATTTAATTATTAAAAAAAGTAGTGATAGCAAATTCAGTTAAATTATAAATATTTTTCTATGCTTATTAACATTCAATTAATTGAAATGACTATCAAAGTCATTGAACCTAACAGTTTGATGAAACATGAACCTTACTTGTAGTACTTTTTTATACCTTTTTCATTGTCTGCTTTAGAAAAATTGAAATTCAGAAAATTTTAATCTTCTCAGTATTATAATTTAAATTAGGCAGAATACTATTAGGTAGTGCAGTTATGCACAAACTCACAAATCGATTGATCTTTTGTCCTACGCATACACTCAAAACCATTTCGAATAATTCAAAAGGTAATAAGAAAAATAAAAATTGTAGCGGACAAATCACTGTCCGTGCTATTAGCGTTTATTTGATGGATTACTTTCGATGGATTCTTATCATTGAAATTTCTCTCATGAGAATTTGTAATGTTCTTAGAAAAGAGGATGTAAAATTGAAACGGAGGAAATAAAAGCATAAATTCAACTTTCTTCTCAAATCTATCATTCCAATTAAAAAACAAATCATAGAGTCATATTTTCCTTATTGTTATAATTTATTCTTGATGATAATAAATTACTGATAAATATAATTCATAAATTTGCAAATGAAATATGTAATCCTAAATCTTAAAGCAAACATGTAAAACAATTACTTCTTTACAGTATTTTTTCATTTTGAACTCATCATTTACGATTATCTTTTATATTTCCCTAATTTATGCATTGACTATGAACGGAAGACAAAAATCGATAACCTTCTGATTATCGTATCATATTAATTCTACTAAGTGACCTTAGGTGCGATAAAGGCATTTCATCAGGGTAATCGTATGATGATAAAAAAATAAGTGATTAGATGAGCCGGAAAAACAGTATGTAAATAGAAAAAAATATATTTTTTACAATCATAACGTAAGCATATGCAAAGTTAACAAGTAAACAATTGGTTAGCACGTAGAAATTGGACGAAATGGATTTACGGATGTCCGGAAAGACGTTCGTAGAAATGTTATCAGAAACATTAATGCTGTTATTGCAGCATTCATTGAGTATTATATTGTAATTTATCCAAGCAGTTGTTTATGTAAATTTTCTAACAAAAATGAACTCATAAATAACTTTTCTTCAATCCATTCATCCTTCATTAATTCACAATATTGGTATGATGCCTGTGAAAGAGGTCGTGCAAAATGTAAGTTGAATATTTATGCAATGTTTAATTAGGTAATGATGAATAAATATTGCTAATCCATCAGAGAAATAAGAATTATATGCCTAATTCACGCATAATTCTCCTTCTGTATAACTTTTGTCGAATTGAATTCGATTTCATATGAAATTTCTGTGAATGAAGTATATCAAAAGTTAAATTTACAGCTTTTCACAGAAAATGCGCCTGCAATAAACGAGAAATATGGTAGCAGAAATGAGAAGCAAGATTTTAATGAGTTGGTCGACGATCAACAACGAAATAAAACAAAAATTCTATGTCGCCGTTGTCAATGTATCGTTCTTGGTGCTAAACGGGTGACACTTCTGAAAGGTATCTGACAAGTGTCACAAGGATTTTTCTCATTGAGATCAACTTACTTAAACTTATATAAAGTACATTGTGTGATCCTCGGGATTTTCAAAGCATAGAGTGATTCAGTATTTGTTTGAAAATATCGTAAGAAATTTTGCAGGGGATATTTTTAGGGACAATCATGCAATTTGTTTCCTCTTCTAATAAATTTTCTTGAAATCTTTTTAATCTTGGACTTTCCCACTAAATTCCTAATTTTTTAAAAGTTGATATGCCTTTTTCTTCTGTTCTTAGGAAAGGATCCAAAAGAATTAAAAGAAATGAGTGTTGGTGGAATGGAAGGTAAACAAATGGAAAAAACGGATATTTGGTGGTTTACAACAAACGAATATGCATTTGATACGATCGGTTTCCTGACTTTGGATGATTTGGATGTCCTGATGTGTGGTGATTGTGAATTTGGTCCAATTGGATGGCGTACATCGGACAACAAGAATTTCTGGATTGCTGCTGAACGAATGAACTATGCTTGAATTTCACTTGTTAAGCATAGTTTATTAGCAATTCCATTTTATCTGTGATGTCTCACAGAGTTTTGATTTTAATGATAATTTGAATTGAACTTCACATAATAAAAAATAATGAATACCAATGATAAATCTTTTCAAATCACTCTTTACTATGTTCTTTTTTTGAATTTAGTGAACATAAATTTACATTATTTTTTTATATGCTATGATTTCTTTTCGAGAATATTCCGAACTCCATGGATCAGCGAATTAGGCCAGATGAAAGCTCGCACACTGCTTACAAGCATTTTTCATAGCTGTATGAAAGTAATAGAACTAATCATTCATCATCTATCATTGCTGAAAAAAATATATGATTGCTTTTAGAACTTAGCCGTCAGTAATTTTACTACCTTCAAATGATTATCAAAAAGTAATTATGTCAAAGATTTCATCAACAAAACAATATTTCACTCTTTTAAGAAGTTCCATAAAGCTTCCTGATACCCAGAATATCGTCTTCGCCAAGTTCAAAACCTTCTTTTAGTTGATCGCTGCAAGCGAAATGTGTATAGCATATAATAGCAACACTATTAAAGAAAAGCTAAAAATTTAAAAATATATTTCAAACCTGTAATACGGATTCATGATAGCTTTCGGATCGTTGGAATGTCTTAGTCCAAGTGCATGTCCAATTTCATGAAGGGCAACCTAACAAAAAAAGGATGTAATAAGGCTTGATTGATTTAATATTTGAAAATGAAGTCATTAAGTAGTAGAGATAGCGTTTTTTCTGTGATCAGTGATATTTGAAGATAAACAAAAAAAAAAGAGGAGGAAACGAACGTATCGAAGGTCAAGTCCTGTACGTCCATCAATTGACCAATGTTCAGAACCGTCAAAATGGATGATACCCTCTACAGGATATCCCGAATGAGCCACAATTCCACCAAACCCATCAAACGATTCTTTATCACCATGAGCGTATTTAGCAAATAAAATATCAAAATTTGCGCCAATATTTCCTTTAGTTCGATCCATTGGAGAAAGATCTTTGAATATAAGAGCGCCCCTTGATGAGTTTGACCATTTCTCGAAAGCTTGTCGGAGAATATTCCTTGAAAAGTGGTAGATAAAAACATGGATTCACAAAATTTCAACTATGCAAAATTGGCAGATAATGATTTACTTTCTTGGTTAAATGATTTATTTACTCCATGATTAAAATTTGAAATTTCAGGAATACATTGAAATTCATGAATTGAAACGATTTTTTTTAACGAAAAGAAATGATGTGATAAATGCACGAAAAATGAGAAAAATTTCCCATGATAAATTGATGAGTTGAAGAAATTTTCTCGAATAATAGAATGAAAATGTAAATAGCAAAAGACCAACTTTACAATGGCAAATTTTTGATCGTTTTTGAAAAGATGAAACGGATCCCGAAATGACCAGGATAGCGTCCCGGTATACCATTTGTTCTTATTCAGGACTAAAATAGCCTTTGTAATTGAATTGAAAAAAGCAACAGAATTAGTTATTCTCAAGTAAACGACACAATTTTAAAATTTGTTTTCGTGATTCTCACTGGCTAAATGATTAACATAATTTGATGTGGAATAGTTATAAATCAAAGCTTCATGTTTTTCGACTTCATCTAACTCAAAAACTTTCCCATGATAAATATAGTTAAAAAAGAAAGCTAATGATAATCGAAATCGATTGAATATGTGATTTCGGAATGCTGATAATTCATTAAATATTCATCACAAATTTCATCAATATTGATAAATAACAAATCTTCAACATATTCACTTACCATACCGTTTCTTCAGCCTAGGTTGCACAAAACCAGGTGCGACCCTGTCGCAAATTCGTCTATCTTTGTATGAAGTTGATTTTGCATTTATAATTGAATCCCTTAAAAAAGAAAAACAGCTCACCAATAATACCAAGGATAGTTATGTTTATCTTTTCATTTCATCGACAATCAAATAAAATTGATCAAATTTATGAAATGAGAAGATTGCAATATTTCGCGCTTATATTAAATCACTTTTAGTAAAAAGTTAAAAACAGTAAATAGTGGCTTTTATCCATCAATTTCATCACTTGCAAAGTAAATTTTTAAATTTTATTGCGGCTAATTTCTACCTTGAATAAGAAAAAGGTGCTTACAAGATGATTGCTGATGAAGAAAGAGCAAGAGTAAGTGAAAGTAATGATAAACTTAGCATCAGCGGACCAGCTGTGAAAGCAATAAGAGATGAAGTGATAGAAATGTGTCGTTTATCTAACCGACTTTCATTCCATCTACAAATCATTGTCCGAATTTGAGGATGACCCGATATCAGAAATAAATCGACACAATTCAACAATCGAACATGCAATATATGGATGCGCTATTTATCATCTAACTTTTTGAATTCATACCATGTTCCAATACGATTAAAATCAAAAAAGCTTTATCAGATGTTTATTTTCTTTTTTTTAGAGAAAATGAATTGAATTTTTTTTCAGAAAAAGATTGATTTGATCAATTTTTCCCACATCTGGCAACAAGTATGCTGGAAAAGTTTCACTCTCTTCATTTGCTAAAATTTTCCTTTAGATTTTATTTCACTTTTGCTTTCTTGAAACAAAAAAATTAAGAAATCGACATTTTTACAATGAAAATTAGAAAACAAATGAGATATTCATAATTAAGCAGTGATTGGAAAATAAGAAATGCATCAGCTTGGCAATCTGTGCCGGTCTTTTTTCTTCCCTTATTCCTTTCTGAAATTCATTCTGATATCAAAACAGAGTTATAAAACAAAACAAAAGCTAAGAAGCTAACATTACAAACCACACTTGTATTCCTTATTATTTTGCCTAATGTTTACCCAGATACATATTTTGGGCAAGCAAGAGTAGTACCGAGGATATATGCGATATTTGTGAGAATTGAGATTTAAAGAACCTGCATTTTCTAAACTGTCAATTAATAAATTGATGAGATATCAAACATTAGAAATTAACTTAATTTTTGTTACCATAATCTTACCATTTTTTTAGATACATATTGCTTTACGTATTCTAAAAAACAGTCTAAGGTTATATAATCAAGAAATCACATTACCAAAGTTAGGAATTGAAATATAAAGGATGATTGAAAATCTTAAAAAAATGAAACCTTGACGATATTGTTAAATCACTCGTAACCTAAGCGTAGCCTGCAAAAAAAGCTAAATTATTTCTAGGAAGAGCCAAATAGCATTCAAAATGATTTTCCTCTGATCATTTAGTTATAGGTGGTTAATAATTTAGGATTTCGCTTATAATTTTTTATATTACCTGTAAATTTGGAAATTTTCCTACTTTCTTCATTAGGCGAATTGATTGTTACTGGCAATGGTTTTTTTGATCCTTTACTTGTTGTAATTGATAGCTTGTTAGCTAACTGTTCTTTAGTTGCTGCAATATATTAAAATTATAATTTGGTGAGTGAATAAAGAGTAGTAAAAGTGAGAAAAGATCGTGGAACTCTCACAGATCTATTCATTCCAAAAAATGATTTCAAAATCACTTAATCTCATGAAAATTCATTACAGACGCGAATATATTATATATATATATATATATATAAGCACTCGTTTTTGAGTAAACTTGAATGGTACAAAACGAAAACAAACTTTGGACAAAAGCAGATTAAGATCGTTAAAAATGAAACAGTAACAATTTCTGACTTTAAATGAAAGTTCAGAAATTTTGAAGCAAGCTCTCTATAACTGCTTCGCTTCAAAAACTAATTCCATTTTAGAGCGCTCAATTCAGATCCAAAATAAACTAATATTCTACTTGTAACCAAATATTCAACAAGTATACCACGATAATGAATCAAAAATATACTTAAGTATTTCTGCTTGAGAGAATTTTCTTCTAACTGTTTTCTTGAGCAGCTCAATGAATCGGATGGAACAATTGATGTGGAAAGTGATGATTTCTTTAATATCACGCTTTGAAAAAATCAATATAGTGAAATTTTTGAAATTTTCAGAATTTAATATTAAATTAGCATAAATGTGCTGGTAAAGTGGAAAATGATAACCTCATCAAATATCCCTTTATGTTGATTTCTTCTTTCAGTTTCTTTACTGAAAGACGAAAGTTGCATGGTGTCTTCAGTGCTCATTGTTGAAGAGTAAAAAAGACAATACCAATTTGTGCTTATATCATTTATCTCAACTACGCTTAGCATCATTTTCAAGGAAGCGATCTCTTACTTAGATATAATCTTATCCTCTCAATGAAGTAGTTAAAGTATTTGAAGAAGGAACAAAAAGATAACCTTTCTTTTCTCAGGCTTATTTGCCTTGAATTATTAGGACCTTCCATAATGATTCCCGTTAGACCATATTTATCATTTTCCAGCTAAAAAGATCATAAAATTAAAAAAAATGGCATATGCAAATATATAAAAATACATTTATGTAAATGGAGAAGGGCAGACAGATATTTTTATAAGATTAGAGTCAAATTATTGTCACGTCTTACATCATTCTTTTCTTTCCAATTGGATTTTATCGTTAATTACAATTTCTTAAAAAATAAAAATAAGAACTATTGCTTTGAGAGGAATGGCATTGCCCTTAGGTATTACTCTAATGGTTTGAGGAATAAAGTCAGAATGTTCAGGATAAGACGACACTGAAATAAACTTCACTTAAGTTTTTACATAGACGTTATCGTTACATTGATCCAGTGCTTGGTAAAAAGCCGGAATAAGAGGAATAAGAAGATTAATTTAAATAATTTTTTTTTTATAACTGTCCCAAACTTAAGACTACTCTTGCATTCTTTGAGAATCATCATCATAGTACTAAAAGCTTCACGTTACTCACTTGTTCTCTTCATTCCTCTATTCAGGTACTTTATTATCTCTTAGTCATAAAAAACCTATTATAAAGGAAAAAAAATTGAAAACGACTTTTAAAAACTAACATTTGATTGTGTTAATCGTATAAACGAATAAAAAACTTCACATATTTGTACGATGATAAAGAAAAGAATGATAAATGTTAATAGTATAACAGCGAAACGTAGAGAATATATTCCTTCCAGCACATATGCCGAAAGTCCTTTTATTGTCATTATCACTTTGTACATCCTGATAAACTGAAGAACGCAAATTATAACTAATTGCAACGTTTTCAAGTACTCGGGATCAGGCATGAATTTGTGATACCTGCAGTCAGCTACTGGTTAGCTTAACTGTGATAGCCATCACTTCATATCTCTTCCCATCCTTCCAATGATTTGCAAATTTTTTAAATTACATTAACTTCTTTTAAATAAGGATGTAAAACTATCCGGAGAAAATTTTTCTGGAATAAGCAGAGGAAAAGTTCTCTAGTAACGATTGGAAAATTAGATTACATCAGGAACTAATCTAGAAAAGATTCTTTGTTCTCTTTTCTATGAAAATCCAACAATTGGAGTATCAGCCTTTCTGACCGCTTTCAGTTCCTTTAGTAAATGCGACTGAATAAAATCAATTCCATCGGTTGTGTTATAGCAATAAAAAACCGTGAAATATTTGCAATAACAAATATTTCATTTCTTATTTTCAAGTAAATTAGCTGGTGATCTTTGAAGTTGTAGACAGGATGAATAAATTAAATTCGATCAATCTTGGAAATAATAAAGAACTGCTTATCATAAATGATCAACAATTCATGCATTTCAGCTCTTAATTAAATGAATTTATAACAGAGGTCAATGATCAACAATTGAATACTGTGCCTCAGCTAAATGCAACCTAAGTTTTGAACATCTTACTGATCGAAGAATGAATTCTGAAAAGGAGTCTTTCTAGTCCTAAAATCGATTTTTTTCCTGATAAACTAATTCGTCTGATACTTAGAGTTGATACATGGAAAATCAAAACTGAAACAAATATAATGGTTTAAATTTGCTTCAAAAGACTCATCCTTACCTTTTAGCGACAATAAGCACCCACAGATATTATACTTTTCTGATCGTTCTTCATTGTCTTCCTCAACTCCAAACATTCCCTGAAATATTTCGAGCACCAATTCACTAAGTTTCTCCAAACATTTTCAAATTAAAGTCCCAAAAAAATAGACCGAATAATTCCCGCATAAATTATATAGCTTAGACTATTCCGATTACTGCTATTAGGTATTTATTGAACTTTCCATGTGCTCTTGCAAAGCATAACCGCTATGCATATATCTCGTAACTTCCTTCTGGAATTTTTTCTTTCAGTAAACACGATAGAAGAGATTTTTTTTTTTTGGAATATCGCAAAAGTTTTGAAATATCTCAGGAATAACATTTACGAATGATCGATCCCATCATTCATTCAAATATATAACGAGCGAAAGTCCTCAACGAGCGATTTTTTTGAATAAATCACGTAGACAATTTTTCATAAATCACGTAGGCTGATCCATTCCAATTTATGCTAGGAAATGTTGCATTTTTTAGGCTTCCAATGGGTTGTTGCGTGAGGTGCTGTTAGTTGTGTGTTCCCGGGAGTTCTTTGTCCGGTCGGTTCTCTCAGTAAGTGGAATAGGAAGAGTTTGTGGGAAGCTTCTTTTGCCAGTGCGTGGGAAGAATGAGTTTCTGTAAAGACTTTTCTCCCATTGAACGAGTGCGGTGAGATTTTCTTCCTTTACGGTCCCATTTCAGCGATATCCGTTCGTGCACTGCTGCAGAAAGTTTCAAAATGGGTAGAAGACGTGGTCGTGTAAGTTTTTTTTGTCAATTTTTGAATTAAGCAGATTTCACTTTAGCATAATTTTTACTAACATGGTAGATTTAAATGAGTATTGTTCAGCCTCTTTTGATTTTTTATCTGGAAATTTGAAAGTATGTTTCATCCAACAAAACTCTTTCTTATTTCTTTTTTTCAAAGTTTTTTTTTAAGAAATTTTAATTATAATATCTGAATAACACTGAAGAACATTCAGGATTTTGGCGGTTATGGAGGACATAACTACAGATACTACAGCTGTGGATATAAGGGCGATGGTAGATGCCGCGATCGTGGAAATGTTATTATTTTATTCAAAAAGTTTCGCGGTTGAGGCAAATATAGTTTGGTGTGACCAGATCCTTTCGCTCTTTTTTTACTAATGCCTTCGTCATATGTTTCCCAGAGTTTTACAGTTGTCCTCTGCAGTCATCTTTTAGGAGTATCGGTTTATATAGTTGCATTTCAAAATTTTCTAGCATATTGAAAGTTTCGAAATTTCAGTGTCGTGATGTGAACAAGATTCCTCGTTCACCAACTTGAAAATATACGATGTGTTTATAAAACTTCAGTTTATAAAATAAGCATCAATTTATAACACAAGGCATTTATAACATAAGCTTTTGGTTGTTTTCGATTCATTTTTACCGCGAACTTCTAAAAGTTGGATGACAAAGCAGCAAATATGATGTATTATACTGAAAAAAATGCATACAATGCAGTCTGTATGCAAAGTTATGTGGCGTGCATCACTACATCAAGGAATAAAAGTAACAGGCTATCAGCACCTCGCAAAACTCGGTAGGACTTTACCTCATTTTCCTTTTCAGCCCAAAGCGACGGACCTTCCACAGCAAGAAACGGAAAACAAGGTAGTGTATGAAGACTTGAAGATTTCCTCTGAGATAGGAAACAATGAGTCAGAAATGCTATCTGTAACTAATATCGTTAGTTCATTTATTCTTTGTTAAGACTCTCAAATAGTTAGGTGACGAAATATATTCAAATTGGGGATCTGTATTTATTGTTATATGCTATAGGCGAGTCTGTAAAGCTGCGGGTTAGATTATGAGGTGATTTGTTATTAAACTCTCAGGCATAAAGCAAATTATTGATGAAAATAATAACATTGAAAACGACTTTAGAATTTTGTGGAAAATGATGCGACTGAACTTGAAATTGTATCCGCAGCGAATAGTCACACTACTACTACAACAACCGATGAGGTTTCCAGTTTCCAGTTTTCAAAAAAAAATGCGTAGATTTTCGCTTTTTATAAAAAAGTATATTATTTGGATTACGACTTGCATAAAGTAGACTATTACAGATAACCACTGCAATCACGCAAGACATTGAATTAGATAACGAAGACGATCTTAATGACAATACCATCTTGATATCTACAAATGTAAGTTTCCTTGGAAGCTCTGAATCTTAAATGTCTTTAATTTATGGTCCATTGCTGCTATGGTGGGCATTTTTCCTTCAGAGGGGGGGGAGGAGCGGAGGAGGGAAGGAAGGGAAGGGGTAAAATAATATTCTCAATAACATCTCTTAATTGTGACTTATCGCTATGTATATATAAATCATATATCGAACTAGTCTTTGAAATAATTTCTTGAGTAGCATTATAAATAATGTTACAAATTTACTGATTTTCAGAAAAGTAACCTTGTCAGAGAAGTATGTTTTGATGTCGATCAGCAATACTTGTTTCCACAGCGAAGTGGGACATCATTAAGTGTTCGCAGTGAGGTGAGCCATTCCTTATTGATTCTAGAAATGTTATAATTTTCCAAAATCAAATTTGCATTGTTACTGATCACTGCGAAGTGTCCTTACTCGCTACACGTGAGAAAATTCATTCAAAAAACGAAAAAATATTTTTGCGATATTCTATCCTCTTTAAATTACAAAGGACTGAATTAGATGGATTTGTCGTGGTGGTACTCAATTTCTTTTTAGCCCCACTGATTGTAATCGATATGAAGTTCTGTGTGATATTGAAAATTATTTCTTTCTGCATTTTTTTCGTTTGCTGTAGTCTTCTCTGAGATTTCGAAGATTGCGAAAAGAATTATTTCGTAGAAGTTACTGTAAAAAATTATAGTTGTGCAATGTGAGCAAATCGCATAGCTCGAAAACGAAGGAGACTAATACTGATTCATCATGGAACTCTTGTTTTGAGGTTTGCAATATAATAATAATCGTTGTAAATTTAAGCAGAGATGGTATTGATGTAAAAGATGGCCTAACTAACAATGTGTCATTTTAATTGAGAATTCATTTGATAATTTTTTTAAAGATGTTTTTTTTGTCATCTGCTTGATCATTTATATATCATTCTGAAAGATAAAAAGATGTAGTTCCATCGATTGTTGTTAATGTGTTTACATTGACGAGGAACATGAAACAGATCTTCCATCATCGCATTTAAATAATGCAGTTTTAATCAAATGTATATTTGATTCCAAAGACCAGTTGATTAGATGAAAAATATTTAATATCAGATTTAATCTTATAATGTTCAATGTTTGCAGCTTCATCTCGACTTCGACAAATCTCAAAACCCGCATACCAGTAAGCTAAAAAGCACCGCAACATCACTGGAAATCCTTCACACTGAGGTAATAAAGTTAATTTTCTTTATCTTATACACCTAGGACACGAGAATATTGCTACCCAAGATTAATTTCGTAATTCCTATTTCAGGAAAACGTTGACTTAAATATTACTCGAACTTTGAGTGTTTCTGGACAAAAACTTGCTTCTGCATCCAACGAAAATTTTTTTATTGAGGTGGATTTTTATCTCATTTGTTTTGGTAGCGTCACGTGGTTTGTCTTTATCACTTTCTAAGTGTCGTATTATTCACTCAAAATCGGTCCTAAAAATGTGCAAAGTTTGAATTAACTCATAGTTCTGCCATGCATTCTTGCAACTCCAAACATATGATGTTTTTTGAATGATTTTTTTTCAGTTAAATCACGATTCAGATGAAGTTTATAATATGGGCGATATGAACAAGTATATAGCAACTCCCAAAAAAAACATATTCGATGTTAGTTCAAGATTGATCTTTTACACTTACTTTATTCCTTGTTATTTCTTTTTAATATTATTATCCAAAACTCAAGCTAGAGGAAGTATTCAGGAAGCTTTAAAATGTAATAGAAAAGATTTCTCTTGGTTCCAAAAGTGGTAGATTTATACATGTAAGAAGTACATTTTTTCCATGTATAGCGAGCTAGGATTTTGATGGAAGAGATTCAGTTTTTCTGTCAAGGGAAAACTTATTTTCTGAAGTAATTCCTATGTTTTACTGGCTGCAAAAAAGAGTTACGTCTACATATTTAATGCACGGAGCATTAATCAACAGTCATCCATCAAAACTTATTTTCATTTAAAATATGGGATGAATTTTTTGTTGTGCGAGGGATTAGACGAAACGAAACAGTTTTAAACTGTTTCATTTCATCTAATTTCGAAGTAAGAATAGAAAGATCTGTCTTTACTTCGAAAACCGCCTGTACATTAGCGTTGCGAAATGATTCAATTGTTCCATTTAATTTATTATCAGCATTTAATTTATGTTTCTAGCTCTCCCAAAAAATAAGACAAGAATATGCACTTGTCAATGTGTGCAATCATTTAATTTAACTGAATACAATTGAACATACTAGCAAGAATCATAAGCTTTTATTTCGTTTTGAAACGTCTGGTTCTCTTATTTTAAAGTAGTAGAGAAGTATCCATTAAGATTAAACATCAACAAAGAAAAGCACCATCACATCACAAGACAAAAAAATGAGATGATATTTATGAACAAGCTACGGTTCAATAGAATGAAAGACCATATTCATTAGGATCTTTGTTCTCGAAAATGCTTGAAATTGTGGAACATATTGAAAGGAATTTCTGCTTATATAGCAGTTGATATATAGATTTTTGAAGTAAATTTAAATCTTGAAAGATTGATGAGTTTTTATATCGATAAAATCATCTCGGTACAGGTTCTCAAATGTATAGAAGTTCTAGGAAGAAACTGGTTAAAACATAATTTCAAGCGGCAAAATCTATTTGGCTTCATTACTTTTCAGGATTTTTATAACGGAACACATCGAGCCTCAGACGATTGTCTTGCTGCTATATGTGGTGAAGCATCTTTTAATTCACGCTTTGCACCAAGATGGAGAGGCCTTTCTCTTTCTGTGGTTTGTTGAAATTTTTCATAGTAAAATGATAACCTTTTGATTATTATTTTTGGTGTAGCATCACATTACGAATGTGAATTTAATCGATTTTCACCTGTCAGATTCAACTAAACTGAGGAAAAAAACTGATGTGTAGATTTCCAGAAACTGTATATATCGATTTAAAACACTACAAATTAAAGAGAAGAACTCATAATGCAAAAATTGAAAATTTAAGATTTTTTTCAGCAAAATTGCAATCGTGCTGCGATCTTCACAACGAGTGGGAATACAAACACTGCAATTGATATTGGAAAAGTAAATGAAAATGTTTCAACATTTGCTTAAAATCTTGCATTTGATATTTTGGTAGCTGCCTTGCGTCTGTTAGAACTCAAGATATTATTCTCATTTTAGGTTGCTGCAGTTTCTGAAAACAATGTGTTAATATCGGACATTGGATTTTCATCGAAATATAGCCACGACAATCAGGTTAGTTTACAAGCAGCTTTATAAATCAGTAACATTATGCTTATTATTATTATTATGTTCTGAGAATTAGCGGAGATTTGTTATTAAATCTCTTTTCAGGCTGAAATATTACTGACAGCACCAAAAGATCAAAAAACACTGCTGAAGGAATTGTGTGATTGTATACCGTTAACGGAATTACCGTCTAATCTTACACCTTCATCTGCTCGTAGCACCAAAACTTTTAATGACTCTGTCTTATTGGTTAGTGGTATTTAAAAAATATCTTGGACTAAAAGTATAATTATATGCATTACTGAGACAGTAATAAGGTGGTATTACTCCTTCGATGGAACTGCCTATGCAAACGCCGAGAAATGGTGATGTAGCAAAAGAGATAGGCAAGAAATTCATAATTCTGAAGTTTAAATGTACTTCTAATGTCCATTTTTTTAATGAATATGACTTTTTAAGAGAAAAATTTCTCTTTTGGCAATCTTCTAAAAATTTAGGAGACTTTGAAAGACACATCACTATCTTGCATAATGCTATCAGACAACGTTCACAAATCAGAATGTGATTTCAACCAAACGCAAATTAATCGTGAAGAATATGTTAAAAACAAAACAAATGTTGAACAAAATACAAAGGTCGTAAGCTATATGTTATTGATGCCTATAACAACAAATAATGAAAACTAAATAAAAATTATGCCAGTTTTTCTATGTGTATTGTTTTTAAGGAGCTCTAATGCTTTTTTGTACCTATTGCTTTATCGTACTTGCCTAGGTAAATCGGCGTGAAAATTTATTGTTTAGAAATAGTAAGAAACTTTTTTTTGAGAGCGCAGTATCTTGATGTACACTGCTACATTCATTTTGCTTACTTTATGGAGACCTTTTTTCTGGATTTGGCTTGTATTTTTTTTCTGTTTAAGTTAAATCAGATGTACCTCATTGCTTTTTCGCGTAAGCATGTTTTATAGCTTTTCATAATCAGACTTCTCCAGGAACTATCCAAAGACGAATTGAAAAGACATTGCTTTGTCACGCACAATACTATTATTTATCCAGTAAGTCACTTGGAAATGCAGTGTTTTCCGAACAGTACTTATCAATTCAAGTACGAAGAGAAAAATGAGAACAGTGAGGACACGGAGACGGCTGCTTTATTCAGAGATAAATATTCTCAAACTAAGGAGCCTGTAGTGAAACAGTCATTAGAGGTAAAATTGTTGCATTTCGAAATCATATGTTTGTCACTTTCAAGATTCTAGTCTTATGTTTTTCTGTTTCAGGACACGAATAGGGCAGTATCTGTGCTGAACACAATGTTACAACGACGTTTAAATAACGCTGGAAGTCAGAATGGATCATTCGGCGAGGAACGATTGAACAGTTTTTATTCAACACCACCAGGTGACCCAAAATCGCCGTCACAAAAGATTTTGAATATTCAAAGCTTCACAGTAAGTTTTTTGAAAGTTTGACATTATTATTCTCATTTTTCTTCTACTTTGTATAAAATACAATACATTGTTCTTATGAATTATTAATGTTGTTCATCAGAGCTGATTCTTCTTTTTTCAGAGAACGAACAACGGATTAAATGACTTTGTTGACAGGAGCGATGCTCCATTACCGCATGTAAAAAATTTGTCAGTTAGATCTGAGGTTGTTTTCATTTTAGTCACCTAAAAATCATTGGTTTTTGCTACTTTAGTGAATTCCATGTATAATTCCACTATCTTATTACCGCTCATTTCACGGTTTCCTGGTTGCAGAGTGCTTGAATTATACTTTTGTTTAACCATAAAATGCACAGTTTTGTCAGGCAATTTTCACTAATACTAGTTAGTAGAAAATGAGTTGAAGGATAGTTATTTAAGGTGGATGAAAAAGCAGCAATGGTTGTAAACCAGCAGTATGAATGTGTAGCCCAGGAACCGAAGGAAGATCTGAAGCAATATTGCCATGAAAATAACTCTGAGAAAACATCACAAATATCAGGCAGCGATGGTCGCTCAACAATTCGGTATGCTTTAGAGTCAGAAACAGATTATCTTTCTGACGAGAAAATATTGGCAAGTTTTGCTAGTATAAGTACATATGGAAAATATTGGCAAGTCTTGCTAGTATACTTTGTGGAGATATCATGTATAGAGAAATTTTTTTTTTAAAAATTAGATTCGCAGAATGCGCTACTTCCTATTTGCAAGACATCGGCTGAATTTTTATGCCTAGCAAAAATACAAACTGAGGTTCTGTTACAGCATTTCTGATACTGACTTTGTCTTGGCCACATATGCATTTTATTAATTTATTGTTTAAATCGTATCTCGCTTAATCATAATTCGAAATTCAACAATTTTGTCAAGTAATAGGATCTGAACTAATCTCGCTGCAGAAAAGATATAACATAAATATTAAATGAAGACGCACATTTTAATCTAAGTATCTTCTACCATCCCAAAAATGTTTTTGTAACTGATTATGTTTATGCCACAGTTAGGAACAATTCTGTATATATGATAATGCCCTTTATTCTTAATATTTCAACGGTAATTTTGACTACTAGCAAAGATTTTTAATCAGAAGTCATATACTGATGTCCTTAATATATGCTCAGTGACCGTTTGCCAAGAGGACAAACACGTAAATTGGCATCATTGTTTGAAACTATGAATGATGCAGCAAGTCTAGAAATGTTGCGAGAGATGGATCATTTGAAACGGCGCGGCAAATCAGTTCCGCCGAACATTATCAATAAAACCCATTATCGAGATCCCGAAATCAATAACAGAGAACTTTTTCAAGGTTTATTTTGTCTACTGTTTTTTAGAAGCTCAATTCTATTCATTTGATAACTTTTTTTTATTTCCCAACTTAAAAGAATTCAATATTTCAGACGATTTATTCTTGCAACGACGGAGAGATATGACTACAAGCTTGGAAAGATATGGAACTCATTTAGGTCTCTCAGTTCCATGCAAAAGAAATACTTTTAAAGAACAGTTTACAAGAGAAAAGCAGATTGATGTACATAGCGTACGGAGCATTGTCAATCGGTTGGGTTTTATATCTTTAGTTTCTTTATTGCATAAATTTTCATTTTTTGCATTGATGTTTTTAGGTTTGAATCAGTGTCGAACTCAAATGGATATCAGAATTCACCGAGAGCAATTCAAACCGATACAACACCACGAAAACCAAAGAGTCAAAAACGATACTCCCAGTACCTTACGAGAATGTTACAACCGGGTGTTACCAATTATAAAAATATTCAAAATGTACAGTATACCGTTGACTCGAATTACAATCTTTGTAGCGTTGCAAGATCACCTTCATTGCGATCGGATGAATGGAATGACAGAAGTCCCTCCCATAATTTACCATACGATAATACGAGCTGCGCTAACGTTTGGGATCAGCAGCAATACGAATTGGGATTGCGCAAGGTTTTCGTTTTTCCTCGCTCATTTTTGTTGATAAGTATGACTTTTTCAATGTCGACGTGACAGAAATGTTTAGAAGATTCGAATTCTCGCTTGCTATTTGAAATTTATTTTCAGGGAATAACCAGCTTAAAACGTTATGACAGCAGCTACAGCAGGATGACGAATGAGGTAGAGTGATTTCCTCATCAACGGCTGATAAAAAGTGAAAAAACTTTTTACAAATCACTAAGCGTTGATGTTTAAATCCGACATTTATAACAGATCCACAACACCAATTAGATTCATTCCATTGGCAAAAATTTAGATTTTGAGATGTAAAAATGATTTCTTATTCGCATATATGCAGAGTCTATTGATTGTAAGATATATTACAGATTCTCAATCGGAAATCATCTTATGCTATGCAAACGCGCATTCGCCAAATTAATTACAAGCCTGAAGTACAACCGAGCTGCCCCGTAACTGCTGCTATTGACCGTTTGCAAAAACGTAAGCAATTTTGTTGTTGATTTTCATTCTCTAAATGATGTCGGAATCCATTGACTTTTTGATCGTTTTTTTACAATTTATGGTATTTGTGATTTTGTAGATACTTGTGAGGAAAAATTTGATGGCGAAGTTATCGATCATGTTGCTGAAGTAGAAAAAGCATTTGATTTCGTCAACAAGGTTTGCTTTGATTGATTTTCATAATGAGCGTCTCATAGTTAATTCATTGTAATTTTAGCAACTTAAATCTTACAAATTATATTGTAGACTGAGTCACTAATAACTCCTCGCCAACAATGTTCGCAAGAATCTTTGGAAAAACCATCGCCACCTACGAAAGATAATTATTCGGTCAGTGGCAAGATAATTTCTACATTTGTTAAGACTAAGCATTTCAAAAATATAAAATATTAAATCTATAATTCCTCATGTATTCTGGAGATATTCAAAACTTTCATTGCTTCATCACTTTATTATGTTTGCATCGTTTTTTCGACGTTTACAAGAATTTTATCCAGATCTCACTATACCGTGATCTGGAAAGAGAGCATCGTAAATCACCAAATGGTGACATCCCTGTTCATTTCTCTTCACTCGTTTATTTGCCACCTCCATCTGCTGACGAACGATTGGCAACTCATGAACACAAAAATTCGGTTGTAAGTTTATCTTTATATTCAGAAATCGATTTCTTGTAAAAGCGGTTTTTTAGAAAATCTAGTTTAGGGACTGTTGAGTCTCCACTTTTTGAACAGTTCTATTTTTCCTCTAAATTTAAAATTGTATTATGGCCTTCGTAAATGTGGTATAGAAAAAACTAATCATCTTTAGCCTCCTAATGTTGTTCATTGATGTTTCCTAAACCTCGTCTATGGCAATTGATACATATAAAGTGTAATTAGAATGGTCATGTATACTATCCCGACGAAAATAAAAGCAGCTGTAAATAGTGGAACCGGCAATAATTTATTTCTAGATAAAAAGTGCAAAATTACTAAGTCAAAGTTACATGGTTACAACGGATCCAATGGCCACTTCTACTCCTCTTGATGGTTCGCCAGCAGCTAATAGTCGCATGCATACTCCTGCTAGTTGTGTGCTTAATCGAAGTGGTATCTCCTCAATAACGGCTTCAACAGCACAGGAAATCGTTCAACTACAACAATCAGATATAGAGATGCAAGTAATGATGGCATACTGAATTTATCTAGAGTCCTAGTAAAAAAGTAGATTTATCTGTTTAAATCCTAATCATTCGCATATTTGGTGTCGGAGCGATTTCCATCTTTGGTAAAATCATTGAAATTCCATGAGTTGCAATTGTATTATCTCACCTCATTTCTTTCTTCTTCATTATCGCTCTTTTAAATCTTTATATATGAAGCATGACTTGCAGAATGTAAAACAGGAAATAATGATCCAGGAAGGTCAAATCGCACAAGCATCATTAGCATTAGCTCACTGTAAGAAGAACAGCAGTTTCAATGGCACTCTTGTTGAAGTTTGTTATCTTTTATAAATAAGCAACTCTTACTATTGTCTGATTACTGTTAATGATAAGCAGTTGTTGAATTAAATTATGCTACAAATGCTTTACATCTTTTGTTATACAGAAATTTCTGAGTAAATCTAAAAAAATAGAGCAAGAAAAAATATGAAACGAAAACTCGTACAGATATTTTGTGATACATCTACAGCTAAGCGCTCAGCGTGGTTTGTTATTGGCACGCGAACGACTTCTAGCATTACAAAATGAAATGCAGCGTTTGAAAACACGTCGGTTTGTAAAGGAACCAGTTCCTCCAATGACGAAACGCATGCGTGGAGCTATCGACCTTACATCAATTGACGTTTATCTTAATCGCAATTTTTGCATTCGTAATATCGATGAAAGTAAGTTCACACTGATGCTTGTTGTTGAAAGGCTTCCACGTTTTTATAATTTCTAATGAAGTAAATTATTCATGACCATGACCATTTATTACTGAATCTTCTTTTTCCTACATTGAATTTTCTTGATATGAAAAAACTGCTTTTATTTAGATGTTTCGTATGCTTTTGTTATCCTTCTGAAAACTGATGAACAAGTAGAAGCTACACAAACAGTTACATTGATGGACACGCGAGCTTTGCGCGTTAGCAAAGTTCATTTTTCTGATCGAATTCGCTTTACAAATCTACCGATCGATTTTACAGTACTATTGGAGATTTACGCTTTGGTAGCAACAGTTTTAATTTGTTTGTAGTATTTGAAGTCCTTAGAATCTCTGTGTGCTTTGCTTGAGCGTATCGTTTGCTCGTTAGGAAGGAAAGCTTAGTTAGAAAACAGTTTCTTATTCAATATTTCTAGATCTTGAATACTTTCGAGGTTTTCTGATGATGCAAGTTGCTGTGATTAACGCTTGTTTTACAGTGATATCTATAATCTCAACAACTTTATACTTTGAATTTCGTCTGATAGTCCTTTGTAACTGCATTTTAAAGTTCAAAGCTTTGAACTAGACTCATTTTATTGGCGAAATTATATTAGAAATTAACACAATGTTTAGAAAGTCAGTGAAAATCGTCGCTCGGATGATTATTCATGCAGTATGCTAAGGAACAAAGCGAAATCGTTGTTAAGTCCATGTTAGTTTTAAAACTTCGTCAAATCCACTTTAAGTTTCATAAATTTTTCTCGCTCTTTTGCTTTTTCAAACTTTAATTTTTAGCCAAAAAGACATGCGGTAATGAATCAGTTGTGGGTTTCTCAGAATTCATTTGCTGTGGACATATTTGTTTAAACAGAGACACCATTGGTATGCATAAATTCTACCTAGATGGGGCAGTTTATCCATTAGAGGGAACAATTGAGATCGACTCGCGTTGCACGACACTTTCTCCTACTATTGAAATCGATTTCCAAGGATTTTTGGTAAGTCGAAATATCACAAATCAAAAGATCATAAGGGTTAAGTTTTATATGGAATTTCATTTCCATTAATTCTTTTTTTATGAATTAAAGAAATGTGATTTGTATTTCAGACCATGTATCAAATAATATCTGGATTGGGCTCATGGGCTAGATATTGGGCCGTTTTACGTTGTGGTGTAGTGCAATTTTGGAAATATCCAGATGATGAAGCTTCTGAAAAGGTTTCTATGTATATCTAATCTTTCACAGCCATGTTATGAGATTTGGAAGATGTTTCTATAGTATAAATTCTGTTCCAGCCAGTTCTTGCATGCATGGAACTTTCGCAGTGTACGAATAAAGAAATTAGCCATGCACCACATGAAATCTGTTCACGTCCAAATGCTTTCACCATCGATCTTCTAGTTCCAACATCAGCCTCTTTGACAGAAAAGAAACGGTTTGTTATTTTGATTACCAAGTTATTGTTAAGAAAAAGTGCCTCACTTAAAAGAGTGAAGTAGTAGCGACGTTCACAGATCGAAGAATATATCTTTTTTTCAGTGTATTATTATCTGCGGATACGAAAGAGCTTTGCAGTGCTTGGTTGAATGCACTGAATGGAACACTGCAGGTACTTCGAGGGTAGCCGCACTTTGTTAAAGTTCTTATGATATGAGTCATTTTATGACGTTTGTCATTCTAAAAGCTGTTGTTTTTCAAGTTAAATTCTAATTGTTAAGTATGACATGTTTGCTTATTTTTTTTATGTAGCTGCATGCGTCTTTTCAACTCATTTTTTATTTGTTGATTTACTTCAATCATATGGATAATTCCACTTTTCTGTTTTTCTGATTTTATTCCGTATTGTAAGAATTCAGTCATTGTTCTTTCTGTTGATAAATAATTGCTGTTAATTCGTATTGTGTGCTGCAACAAATGCGTAAGTCCGATAGCGCAGTATTGATAGTTGTATAGCGACTGGTTCAGAGATGTTGCATTGATTAGGTTTTGCACGTGATACTGGTTGCGTTGTGTGATTTTAGTAGTTAGGTTTTACTATTTTGTTTTAAAGTCCTTTTAATTGTTTGTGATTGAGTGAACCAATGACGCACGACAGCTTGATCATTGACATTCTTTGGATCTAGCAGTATTATTTACTATGTTACTTTATATACTTACAAAACATCAGTTACATTGATCAGCAAGAATTTTCAATTTGCTGGGTTCAAATGAGTAGCTCTAAATGTTGGCTTTGTTGGAATTTCAGGGGATTTTAGTAAAACTACATAAGCTCTGTGCTTTCTTTTTTCAGCCTGATGGCAACAAAAATCCCCGTAACGAAATACTTCCGGCCATTCGTGCCACCATTACCGCCTGGCACGAAAATCCACAACGATTTATATTGGGATGTATATATTTACCGGCCCTATTGCCGTCTTTGGGAACGCGTCGGGGTGTACTTGTACAATCGAGTGTTTAATCGCTTCGAGATTGGCGTGCAAGATAAGGAGTATAATGCTCGCGTTCATGGTCCTTATTGTCCTTGGAGGTATTATGGGACTAAAAGTATGATTCTTTATTTGGATTTGAATATTGTGCACGAAATTTAACTTTTCGGTAAATGTTTTTTAATAAAGAGAAGCTTAAAAAAATTGCTAAAATATCAATTTTAATATCTAACATATCAGTTTTGTTATTCTGAATTAGTTTTTAGAAGATACAAAACTGATGGATGTGAAATTATGCGATTTGCGTTCATGGTTTTCACGTCGTGATAAGTCGATTGGAGGTATTGCATACGCTGCTGTGAAAAGTTTTTACAGATTCGAACACTATTATTTCGACCACTATCTCATTAATCTGGTTGGATTTTTGTTTTTCTAGTAAGAAAAACATAGAACATGTTTGTGCAAGCATATTTGTGCAACTTCACTACAGCATATTTCGAGAATAAGGCTATAGTCATGGAAGGATGTTCATTGAATTTTTCTAGTGAGCACTAAAGTTGCAACAATACAAAGAACTGATTAAAATACATTGGGAAAAACAAGATTAGTTTTTAGTGAAGAACTAAACATCCCTTGAATGCAACCAGCAAGTAGGATTAACAGTTTAGACTTCAGTAGGTAGTTTGGATCATCAATTCATTTTTTACTCTTATCGGTCTAGAAAATTCTACTGTACTTTATGCAATAATCTTTCAAGTATCTGATTTGCGGACTATATATTTGTTTTATTTTGCAGCCACGATCCTTTCTGCGTTTCGTTCTTTTTGCTTATCTTCTGGGAATAATACTTTTCTATGACGAGATTCCGGCTTCTGTTGCGAGATATCATTGGTGATGCAGTAGAGAAATTTTTGATCTTTTCTGAAATATTTTTATCATTAAGATATTTTGTAGTTTTAGGTATTTATTGTGTCTAATATTTCGTAATGATATAAAGTTTAGGATTTGTTGCTGTCATAATAAATTTCGACATAGATTTTGCTTTCGTGTGAATGCATTAAAGTTTTAGGCTTTCTTAACTTTTACTGTTACAGTTCTTACTGTTTGTTGCCGTATGAAACTTTTTTAGTTTTTCTAAAATGTGTTTACTACTATAATATAAATTATATGAAATACTGTAATATGAAATACTGTAATATGAAATACTCTGTTTCCACAGTTAAGAACAGTTCCCATTGTTCGAACTGATGATATTTCTACAAGCAAAAGAAAGTGAATATTAGAGAGAAATCTTCTGGTCCTTCATTTCTGCATTTCTAAAAAAAGGATGACCTCGTTTTAATGGTCGTACTTTACCATCCCAATTCTGATTTTATTGATAGTTTTGCCAGTTACTTTTCAATATGTGAAGAAAAGGAATAGGATATTTTGCTAGGTATTTGCTGTAAAGTGGAACTTTATGTTCTCTGTTATATTGCTTTCTGCAAACATCGGTGAACAATGCTGACGAGTTTATATGTATAATACTCGGATGGGTAACACTGCATATCCCAGGATAATTTTGCTTATTAGGAAGTAACAATTCATTTCACACTGAATAGTTTTAGTGATATGGATAATATAAGTGGTCAGTATTATAGAAACTGTATCAAATGGGATCACGGGTACGTGGTGCGTTCATCATATTTGAAGGATGTGATAAGGCTGGTAAAAGTTTACAGTCTAGAAAATTGGTGGAACGTATCAAAGTTACAGGCGACAATGCAAATTTGATTTCATTTCCTGGTTATTAATTCATCTTTGTTGGTGAAACTAATTGTAAAGTTTTAAGACTAACAACACTTCACTATATAAAGCTGTTTCCATCTATTACTTCCATGCTAATTTCGTAGTTTCTTTTCTGGATATATTGACAGTAATAAGAAATAAATGATTCTAATTTAGATCGTTCAAGTGACTTAGGCAAATTTATTGATCGTTATTTGAAAAAGGAAGTTGAAATGGAGCCTAAAGAAGCGCATTTAGTATTCGCAGCAAATCGGCAAGCACTTATGCCTCTAATGATGAAAAAATTGCTTGAGGGAACGCATTTGGTCGTTGACCGATATGTTTATTCAGGCATCGCCTATACTCTTGCAAAAGGTATCCTCACTATTTTTGTTTTTACTCTAACTTTTCAAGGTTATTGCGACATTCGGGATAGTTGCGTAATTAATATTAACTGAATAAATAAGATTTTCCTATGGAAATTTCGTACACTCATGATGTGGGTGTATCCTGGTTATTAATTCATCTTTGTTTGTAAAACTGATTGTGAAGTTTTAAGATTAACACTTCACTATATAAAGCTATTTCACATCTGTTACTTCTATGTTAATCATACATTCATGATTAAGGAGATGAAAACATAACAATGGAGTGGGCAAAACTGGCTGATACGGGTGAGTTAAGACCTGATTGTGTTATATACTTGAATCTTCCATTCGATCAAGCACAGAAAAGGAGTGGATTTGGTGATGAACGCTTCGATTTTAGCAATTTCCAGGAGAAAGTGAATGACATTATGAAAAAGTTCGCTGCTGAAGACAAAGATCTGTGGAAAGTAAGTTAAATGAGCTATTCTTTTTTTGTTTAATTTTGAATAAAGATAGATTGAATGAATTAGGATACTCACTAGCTGTGGAGATTTTCCTGACGAAATTTTCTCCTGAATAATAACATCAGTCAGTTATCCAATTTAAGGTAGTGGATGCCTCCTTGTCTGTTGAAGAAATTTCCGAAAATGTCTGGGAATTGGTGGCACCAGTTTTGGATAATGTGAACAAAAAGAGCCTTGCGTTTCTCTGAGAATAGTAAATTGTTTCAGTTTGTACTTTAAAGCACATCTTTTTTGACAATTTAAACAGGTAGCCTTTTAGATAAATAATTCCAAATTGTTCTTACATTCCATATTATTAATTTTATTTATCTTTCGTGTATGTTATATATAAACAGTGAAAAATGTTTCTTTTTAGCATAAAAATTTCTAACCAAATACGTGAAAAATTTATGCTTCTAGATATTCGAATCCAATGTAATGGAAAAAAGTAAGCTTATTTCTGGAATTTATGTTTTCGAAAATTAAAAAGTCTTGCAAATTGAACAGCACAAGAATGTAATCGTAGCAGAACTAATTGAAGTGAAATTTTTGAATTATTCTTTCAGAAAAAAATTTTTAGGAATTGCTTCTAAATTTTACCTGCCTTTTGCAATTCTTTCGAAAAAAAGGGCCGATTTTGCCTGGAAGTTTTTTATCGAGAATGGTAGAAATATAAACAAAAAATCAAATGTCGATTGACAGTGTGACCTTATGACGTAAAATATTTACCTATGTATCAAAGGTTCTTATATCTTTTGGGTACTTGTCCATAAATTTGCTGTACCGCAGTTTGTGATGCTGTAGAATACTAAGGACTGACAGGTAATCTCGAGAAAATCCTTGAGATTTCACTTAATATATCATCCTTAAGATTTTACTTAATATATCATTATGTATATGTGCAAATTTTTATTGCCCAGTTTGATTTATATTGCCGGAGTAAAATTTTTGCAGATTTGACATGATTTTCATTTAAAATCTCAATTTTTAACACAATAATCATTTGAGTTGTAGCAGCAAAAAGTGTATTTTCTTATTTTGAAGTAAATGCAGAAGTACTGCGCTGTTTATTATCAATTTAAAATGAATACAGCACATGTAATCCGGTTTTCCTTTTTTGATCACTGGAAAGACTGGACATGTATGTAATATATATATTAAAAAAACTGATAAATTAAATGAACGTTTTAAAAAAAGAAACAACAAAAAATCTCTATACAGGAAAGTATCATTAGTTGATTATATCCTTTCAAGTCAACTAAAATAAGACCAATTCAAAATATATTATTCAGGGACGACAGAACTACTCCGATCAGTTAGATCAAATCAAATCTGTAAAAGAGCTTTTCGTTTTAAGTAGAGGAGATTAAATATTCTACATTGTTAATTAACAGTTTAGGTAGAAAACATAAAAAGTTTGGTACATAATGAGAGGATTTATTGTTTCCATTTAAATAAAAAAAAATTCTAAGGATGACAAATTATTTATTTTTCCAAATAAATTTGATTGTTTTTGAAAGTTTTATTGAACAGTTCTAGAAAATAGGCTGGACGGATGGTGTTAGTTGTGAAAAAAGGCTTTGAGCCGAGAATGGTAATGCAACGGAAGCTGTTCTTATTGGTGCAGTTAATGGTTCCCGACGAACCGCCAGAGCTCCAGCAGCGGTAGCAATCGTCAAAGCCCCGCTTGATTCATGCTTCTTAGTATGCCGATCCAAATTAGTTTGCTGCCCAAAACAGCGATCACAGCGGTCACATCTGCAACAAGTCATTCAAGTTGTCGATCAAGTCAATCAAATTGAAATGGTCAATGGTAAGCACGAAATGGGGTTACTAATTGTCATAAAAAGTTTTTTCTGCAGTTGCTATGAAGACAACTAACAAACCAAAAAGTTTTGAATAGTAATATTCAGATCGAAGAACAAATAAATTTCTTGCAAATTTTCTGCACTATTGCACATTCACAGCTAGTAAGAATGATAAAAATGCATGATAATAATAAATGATCGATCTCAACCACTATGATGACATAAATTGATAGATGAAATGATAACAATTTAAAGCGACAAAAACGAATTATAATTATCAATGCTACCTCCTTAAATGGTAGGTAATTATACTTGACTCTAATGATTACGCCTATTATCATCACCTGAATGGTTTCTCCTTATTATGTATGTTGCGAACATGTCGCTGAAGATTTGAACTGATTGAAAATGATCGATCACAGTATTGACACTAAAAAACATGATGTTTGATAGTACTGATGCAAATGAAATTTTTTAATAAATTAAATTTTAACGGTAAGTAAGAAGCTTCAAGAGAATGTGATCCTTGCAATTCTATGAATGTTTTATATTCGTGAATAAGTGCATTGGAATTTTGCATAGTTCATTTTATGGATTTCAAGGGATGAGTCTCAGTTAAAAAATTGAAATTGATGGTGAATGTTGGCGATTACTGAAGTAGATCAATCTTGATCTGATTTCACTTATCATTTCGTGGGAAAACGAATAAACGACGATTACGCCAGCGGACATTGCCCCATAAAACTGGTTTTTAGGTGTAGCAAGAGAAGAGAAGAGAGCATGGGAGTTCAGTTGACCCCGCGTGTGCTAAAGTCTTCAGCGCAATACTTTCACTTTTACACCGCACTCTCATCATAAATGATGTTGATTGGTAAGAACATATGGCCATCGAAATTGAATGAGCGGGGGGAGGAGGGGGGAAAAACTGAAGGTTTCCCGATGCCTGCAGGAAGGCCGAATTTAGAAATGAATGTCAGTGAAAACATGTTCAAATCATTTACTCTCGCTATTGACATTACTAAATCTCTGGCGGAATAATATAGCCAGCCAGAATTCCGGATGAATGCATTCTCTGATGCGTTGGCAATCATTTCCTTCATTTCAAGAAAAATAAACTACTTATTATTTTGGTCTCGGCTAAGTTATTTTTTACAAAGAAAGAGCACTGTTAACTTTTTAAAATACCTAGATTGCATGATCAATGAATCCATTACAAAGAATAAACAATACTAATTTTTTAAAATAAAAGAAGTAATTTTAAAAAATCTAAGCTAGTTTATAAGTAACTGATTAACTATTATGATATAAATGAAACCTTTCAGTCTCCCGTCGATAAACTTAGAGCAAATAAACTGGAAATAATTTTGTAAATACTAATGAAAAATAATTCCACAATCAATTTTATTAAAGCTTGCTTTTTCTGCAAATTTTGCTGAAAAATGAAAAGGATTTGCAAATTTCTAATTCCGATTGCAAAATTTATGAAAAATTCAATCATGAAATGAACTGGGATACAGTGTGACATATTAAATTTGTTGTAACTTGAATTCATTTTTGAATTTAAGAATTATTTGAAAAGTGATTTGCTAGAAAACTACCACTGTAATTTAATCTTGCATTTCGTCATCCGATAATTGGACATCATTCTGCTCCCTGTTGTCCATTAGCAATGAAATGTTGGCAATAAAGTTATAACATTAATTTCAATCGAATTACCCGCGCAGCATCCAACAAACGTTTACAGATAAGAAATTAAAAAATTTTAATGATGAATTATTGTGAAATTTTACCTTGTAAGGCTGTTCACCGGTATGTGTTCGAAGGTGTCGTGTCAAATTCGCGCTACGTGGGAAAACTTTAGCACAAAACTTGCATGTATATCGGTCACGTGCAGTTTTTGAGAGTAAAGGTGCTGATGGTGCTGAATGATGTGTGTAGGGATTCAAGTGACTGGTTGCTGTAGCGGTTGCAGGTATAGGAACGGTAGGATAGGTAAATGGACGACGAAGCATTTGCATGAAAGCGGTGGAGGAAAAGGGATTTACTGCTGGGGTCAGATTCAATTTACCAAAATTCTTAGGTATTATTGATGATTCTGTGGATGCAATCAAATTTTCATGCTCTATTCCTGTGCCATCTTTTTGAATTCCTGATCCGGGAAATATTTGATCGCTTTCATTTTCTACATTTTTCTCTTTTTCATCATTCGATTGCTCCATCATTGCAACTTTATCTTCAATTTGCGAATTTGTACTAAGCATTGTTACCGCTGCTACTGCTGTTCCAGTTCCAGATGCTTTCATTGATAAATCCAAAGGTGTTAATTCAAAATCACTCAAGGAACCATCATCACTTGAACCATGTGGACTGTATTTTTGTTCGATTGGTGATGGATCCGATGGTTGCTCACTAAAATTTATGTGGAAGAATTTAACTGTCAAAAAATTGGAGAATAAATTTAGCTTAATTTGAACTGATATAGTTTTAATAAAATCAGATAACACATTCTCATTCCCATAAATTAAGCTAGAAATAAGTTGTAACTAACTTAAATTATGTTAATTAAAAAAATAAGTTGATCAAAGTTGAATAAAACAATACCTGCTTCCAGGTGAACTTTCACCATCAGAACCATTGATAATATGATAATCATCCTTCCATGGAAATATGGCATTGGCAATTGTGGGAACTGATATCGGTATTGCTTGAGAATGCTGTTGTTGCTGTTGCTGTTGTTCCTGCTGCTGTTGTTGTTGTTGCTTTTGTTGTTGCTGTTGTTGTTGTTGTTGTTGCTGCTGCTGTTGTTGTTG
>UPTC01000020.1:36789-50910 GCA_900537255.1 Acanthocheilonema viteae | reverse complement strand
TGTTGTTGCTGTTGTTGTTGCTGTTGTTGCTGTTGTTGAGTGGATGCAATTTGCAGCAATCGAGACCAATAATGCGATGGTACTGTGAGCAATGGAGGCTGCGTTGCTGTTAAAATGATTTCAATATTTTAATCACTGATTGATAAAATGAGAATGAGAAGATTTCTCTAATTATTCTTTTCGGGAAAATTATAGGTCTGAAATAAATTCTCTTTCAGACAAATGATAGAGGCGCTTTTTCTCCTGTTTCCACCATCGTTATGTGTTTTTTTTTAACATTTTTTGTTCATTAATCATTATCTCTTTAAAAAAAAACTTTAAATGATTAACTTAGAAAATTTGTAATATCTCTTCTTTAATATTTTTGATACCTTTTTTTTGCTCAAATTGCTACACACTATCACTTCCAAAGAGCTGTTGTTATATTTTAAAAAAAAAAAGTTTATGAAAGTTTTTGTTGCGTCAGTAAAACGAAATTAAAATTTAAAATTTAGAAAACTGATGAGAAATAATCCTGATATTAAGAAAAATGTGAAAATTAAAGAGAAACAAAGAAATTCGGGTGGGAGTAAAGAGCAAAAAGAGTTGAGGAGAATTTGAAAGATAAAAGATAATAACGAAAATTGACGAAAAGAATGAAAGATGAGGAACAGGAAAAAGATTACATTATACTTGTTGAGATATTGTCAATAAAATGGAAAAGAAAAGAGATCGTTCATAATTTGGTGGAAACCTCTTTTCCCAATTATCCATACTTATTATCTCCGGAAAACCTGTTCTTTCCACCTATTTCATCAGTGCTCTATTGCAAATCACCTAAATTACTGAAAATGGAAAGAAGAACAGAAAGAGCTAAAGAAATATTTTAAAATTCAAAAATAAAGCTGGGAAAGGATTGAATGTTATCATATCAATTTCAATAGGAAACGGAAAATTGCAATATGCTTTTAAGATTTTACGAAGTTCAAATTGATTTGTCAAAAGCATTGATGCATGATTGAAGAACACTTACCAATTGGCTTATAGAAGGCGCTCAATGCGGTCATCTGTGGCTCGCATATGGACCTATGCCTGATAAGTGCTGATTGACTGGCTAACGATGCACTACAAAACTGGCATTGCCATCCTTCCTAAAATTATATCAGCTCATCACTGATCTTTTCCCTAATTCACGCTTAATTCTATACTTTCTTAATTACGAATTTACACTATTTTGAAAAAGGCCCTATCTCCAATTGCGTTATTTGTTCGGAAGTTTTCTCAAAAAAGCACACGCTGTGCAAAAAATCTCCATTTAAGGTTGGCAAAAAAATGAAGTTTTTCGAAATTGCAGGAGTAAAATCTACAACATTTATAGAATTTGGAATATTTATAATATATGCAATAAAAATTCTTAAAGCTTCGTTGAAAATTTGAAGTTTGCATTTTAGCCCAAAATTTATTTACTGTACAAACAACTTTATTAAACTGAAATATAAAAATGTTTAATAGCTTTCTTTACTTTAAACTTATTTCAAAAATAGATTTCCTCCAAAATGTTATTAATTAATTCTTAATATTATTACTGCAATCAATTTTTATTTTATACAAGAGGATGCTTAATGTACAGCAATATAGAAATGACAGTAATTGCAACTTTTCAAGAATAAATCTTGAGGTTGAAATGATAAGAGCAACAATCTTTCTTATTTTACTATATTTTTGTGTAAACTGTACTCGGTGTCCTTGCGGAAAATTTTATGAAGAAAAAAAATTGTCCAAAAAAAATTTATTTTCGTCAAAGTTGAAAATTGCTCTAATTTTTAAAAAATTATTTTAATATATGTGAAAGATAAGCAAATACTAACTGACCAGATGTATTCGCTTGTGACGACAAAGATTGGAAAATTGCGTGTATGCTTTGTCGCAAACGTGACAGCGAAATGGTTTTGAACTGCAGTGAATATGACTGTGTTGTTTAAGACCGCTAAATAAAATTAACTATATTTAGATAAAATTTAAAAATCAACAAATACAATTATTCATAATAAAAATTTCAAAAGTTTTAGATTAATTTAAAAGAAAAAAATCAGTCAAATTTAGTGTTATTATTTGAAATCAAAAATTTTCCAGTTAATTAAATCTTTGATCAATTAGTCAATATATTCAATATTAACAATTACACAGTATTAGTACTTCTAGATAGTGTTAATTGGTTAATTATTTATTATGTAAATGACATTCAAAGAATCAACTGAGCCAATAAAAGAAGCCGTAATCTAAGTGTTACAGTAATCACCATGTAATAATGATGAAACAATATCGCATTGCGTAAATTGTTTAAAAGCGAAGCATCATTAAATGACATATTGTGTCATAATAAATCCTGGACATAACAATGTCATTCAGATGATACGATGGTCAAAAAATGTTGTTGATCGATGAAGATTGCAGCAATTGAATATAGAAATTTTGAAAAATTTTCCAATTTCTTTTAAGATTTCCTGACATCTTATTTATCAACGTGAGGAAGTATTCAAATGATGCAATACTACAATGTAACAAATTGCGTAAGTAATGCTAAGAAGTTATGAATTCAATTCATTTAAAGTTTCTACACTGAACTATTTTGCCAATAACATAAACTTTTCCAAAAACTTAGAAACTCAAAAGGAAGTTTTTCTTTATTGTCAAATGGATTTGAACTATCAAATAGATCTGAACTTAATGAAACCATTCAATTCGTGGCTTTCTTTTTGACAAATCCTTCTAAAAAGACTAAACTTGTTGATTTTCAGTACCACAATCGGTAAAAGCATAAGGAGGGTGTGCAACTTCTACATCCCACAAACAATCATCTTATAGTTAAAAAAGAAAATTGTCAACTAAAAGACGAGTTAAACGAAAAAAAAAAGTTATATTAAAGAAAAATAATTAATAAATTACTAAGCCATTGAATATCATTGTATTTGTAAAACGTAATATTAAATTATCGTCAAATTTTACACAAATTAAAGAAGCTATATCAAAGAAAAAAATAGCGAGGAAGTATATGAAATAGCTTATTTTAAGCTTAATTGCCTATATTTAAATATAGAAAGGAAAGAGACTATAGTGATATTTATGGAGAATTTGAATGGTTAGTAGTGAAAAGTAAGTGAGTGATGGCGGTCACCTTGCGGACGAGAAGCTTTTTGGACAAAGTTGACACTGATAAGCTGCCGCTGCTTGATGGTGTTGTTGTGCTGATGACGACTGTTGTTGTTGTTGGGCACTGCAAAAATGACAATTTTCACTTTCATTTTTTTTCATCTCTTCAATCATCTTTTTCATCTTTCTAAGATGTATACTCTCGCACAAACACACACACACACACACACACACACACACACACACACACACACACACACACACAACTTACATATTTCTACTACAACAACACGAAATTTGAACATTGCCATCGGCGGGGTCGTATCGAATTAGGAGATGAAGGAGGGAGGACGCAGAGGTAAGGGATAAAATTCGAGTTTAATCCCAAACAGGGCAGTTCTTCGTTCATCCCCGGGGAAAAAGTGAAAGAGGAAGGACGGAGCGGGGCAGGGGGTGGGATGTGGCGTAATATGGGTCACTGGGACAATCATCGAAAGTGAAAATTACTGACTGTCCTTGCTGTGTTCTTGTTACTCCTACTACTTTTTCTACCATTGCTACCACAACCCTTTCTGCTACTCCGTCCGTCTCCGTTATCGCTCGGTCTGCAAATCCACAAACTTCCTTTTTACGGTGTTACGCTGAAAGATGGGACGGAGAAGGAAAAATGGAGAGAATATTCGATAATTTCAAACGATTATTTAGTGCAGAAATCATTAAGAATTATGATAGAATGATGTGCTACCAAAAAGTTTCATCATCTCACTCCTACTTTTTCATTAAATTAAATATAACCACTGTTGAGAGAAGAATTATCATGCCAATGTAAACATATAAAAGAAACTTCTACCATTCACAATCCTAATTATTTAATTTAAAACAGTTAAAATTTTTTTATCTCAAGAAGTACAAAGATCAATTTATCAAAGCAAACTGTAAACCTAACTTTATATTCATTAAATTTAAGAAATCATTATAAATTTGTCAACCAATCTGTCGGAATATTTTTGAATTTGAATGCATGCTTGAAAAAAAAGATACTTTCCCAGTTTTTAACAACAGCTTAAATTTTAATAGCGAATGAGTGCAAGTGATTGAACTCGAATGAACTTCACTTAGAACCATTCCGAAAACAGAACATTGTGAAAGTCGAAATTCAATTAAAAAAGTCGAAATTTTAGAAACTGTCACCTTTTTTCAAAAAAAGCAAAAACAATATTCTCTTGTTATATTTTCACTCCATCTCTCACCTTTTACGATATATTTTTTATTTCTTATTGATCATGATGGATTGTCCCCATCACCTAATTTTCTTATCAATTAAAAAATTCTCTTCCGGCTTCCAGTTTACTTAAACTTCGTCAACTTCAAAATGATACCATAGATTTAAAAAAAAATAGATTTTCTTTTTGAGAAATAGAAAACATGCATTTTTGCTCTCCTAATAAACAGGATTTCTGGATTAGAGGATTGAAATGAAACACTATTTTAACTCAACAATCGTTTCTTTTCAACTGAAAATTTTTAAAGATTTTCACAAAAATAAACTTGAAAAAAGAATGAGAACAACGAGGCATAATTTCTTATGTTTGAATTTATTGAAAGAGTATTCAATTGATTAAGAAAATTAATTTTTTGATATCAAATTATGCTTCAAATGTTATTAATATTAATTGCACATCCTCATTTATTGCTTGCGACATCAAAATCAGTGAAATTATTTCGCACCTGTTCAACACTCATACTCGATGTTGCGAGATAAGGCAACAAATTTGACAACAAAAACTTTTCAACTCATTTTATTTCTTAACTTTCTGATTGAACCAATATGCAAAGGTGATATCTTTAAAATTCCATATTCTTTTATCAAATCGCAAATTTGCTAAATTCTTCATGCTTCTGATAATACGCTCTTCCTTTCTTCAGATGTTGAAGAATCTCTCAAAATAGAAAATGAAAAGAGTGCTAAATGAATGATAGGTAGAAGCAAAACGAGTTTACCTTTCTGAATAATGCTGCTGTTGTCGTATTTGTTGTCTGTTGTTGATCATATTAGCAGTACTACTAGAAGTAATAGCCGTAGTAGAAGGTGCTATAGCTGTTTCTGTCGTTCGAGACATATTAGATAGTGTTGAAGATGATGATGATGATGAAGATGATGAATGTGATGATGATGACGATGACGATGGTGGCGGTGATGACTGTGATGATGATGGTGATGGTGGTAACGAGATAGATGAGGTGATAGGCTTCCGTGAGCTATGCCTTTGTATATGTAAGCAATCTTCGTCATCGTCACCATCATTATCATTATCACAATCATGTAGATGTTGTTCAATTTCGATCTGTCGATCAGCTACTAAACGTTCGTTCACTTCAATTTCACGAGATGTTTGCAAGCATATCTGTAAGTAATTCTCAAAATTTTATCACCTTAAAATTCAAACAAAAGTGGCAAAAGTGGCTAACAGTAAAAGAAAGTTTTATTAAAATTAAAATAATACGATGCTATGATGACCGCTTTGGCATACTAAAGAAATAGATTGAAAATTATTGAAAAAAGAAAAATCAAAAGAACTAATCTAAGCAAGTAAGCAACAAGTTAAAATGTAATATATGTGAGCAAAAAAAGAATTGTAATAACTGACAGAAATCGCTCAACATACATTTCCAATTTTATTGAAAGCATTGTTAATTATTATCAATCAAATTATCTTCAGAAGGATTTGAAAATGCACTTTTGACCTTCGCTTTTTTTTGCATTCGTCGACAACGGTTAATTTTCAGTTCTTTTAGACAATTGCATCCTTTTTTCGATACAAGATTTATTTAACTGATTGATTGATCAATCAATTAGGCTTATGGTTATAAAATGAGGATAAGATAATGAAAAGAAAAAAGAAGGCAAAATGAATGAGTTTAAGCAACATTGGAGAATTCCAAAAGAAGTGAGAGAAAATGGAACATGCATGAGAAGAATTGTTATTACGGTGTGAAGAGAGAAAAGAAGAAAGCTAATGATGATGATTGGTGCTTCTTTTCCCGAGAACCATTTCTTACCTCATGGAACAATTAATTACATTGTTTGCAATGAAGCGGAAGACATATGTTGCTAATTTGCTCGTTAAGGTAAAGAAGAAAGGATTATTTGGAGATGGATGGATAAGGGCAGGAAGAAGGCTTCCTTTCTTTTCCATTTGCAAGGCGATGGCTTTCGAAAAGGTCATCGCAGGACAGGTGCTTTTCAAAGTGGGTACGTTCGTTCCCTTTATCCACGGAGAAACTGTTGGATTCTGAGATGTAAATGATTGCTCACCTGGGAATCCAAGCAATCTGCTCCCTTCTTGCACACCCCTCCAATTCTCTCATCTTCAATAGGACTCATTTTAATGTCTCATATTGACATTTCATTAATGGAGCAACATGCCTCTTCTATGTTTCTCATGTATACATAAAAGATTAGAGAAATATACTGCGCATAAAACATATCAATGCATTTTGTTCCATGAGGCTAAAATATGAACTTTGGATCACAATTAAAACTTTTGGATAAATAAAATAACAATGATTAGATTAAAATTTTGACTAAATAAAATAAGGATGATGAAAGGAAATTGAAATGAATTGAGCTATTAAATCATTAATTGTGTCTTTCCAAAACTTTTTATTAATTTTTCTTTTTTAATATAATTAAATTGAGAATAGTCGATTTCTCTTAAGCCGTTAAATTTTCCAGCCGTTTCATTCAAAAATGGTTCATTGCATTTTGCTTTTGTTATTGCGTTCCATTCATTTCCTTCTTACCATCGTTCATACGATTTTACGTAATAACCAAAATTACAACCTTTTTTTCGTAATTCCTCCTACTTAATCAATCAGTACAGATTAATTCATTTGATAAAATAGAAGTCAGTAAATAATTTGAGATATGTGAGCGAAATCAGTAGTATAATTTGAACAAAAAATGAGATTACTTGTTATAAAGTTGCTTATTTAGAAAAAATAAAGATATTAAAAATTTTGAAATATTCGATTTCTTAATAGTGCTATTAACCACAATGATATAAAAAATGCGATTTATTTAATTTTATTAAAAATACCACATTCTTGCATAATTAATTACAATGTTGTGAGTACTTCATTTATGCTGTCGGAAAACTGAAAACGGGATGGTACCACAAACGGATCAGGTCTTTCAATTTATCATCTCATTCCTTTTGATGCTACTACTTATCACAGAAATTTAAGAACAGAATTTTTTTGAATTCATATTTTTTTCTCAACAGATTCGATGTATAATCATCGGATATGATTTATTCAACATAAAAAAAGATTAGTTTGTCAGCCAATCATTTGTCACCTTCGTTGTTATCTCCGCTGATTCTGATGTAGCATTTTGGTTTTTCGAAAGATTATTTTTCATTTCTCTGTTTAAACCTATTTACTAAAACCTAAATTGTTATTGAAAATTGAATAAAACCTGGAAGAGAAACTTAAAATGATTAAGCGGAAGAATTAAACTTGAACTATTAGCTTTGATAGAAGGATTCAATTTTCAAGAAAACCTATCCAAAACTGGGGAATTGAACCCTTCCGGGCAAAATCTATTCCTTTGTTGATTTCATTTGACTCCCTTCATTACTTTTACAAATTAAGCTAGCATAATTAAAAGAAATACTTCTTTCGACAGTAATTTGAAAAATCGAACTTTTTGTTGAACGGATCGAACCAGTATGTTGAAATTGCTTTTAGAATTTGCTAATGGACGAATCAAATTGAGTAAGAGTAATGCATTGGCATCATTTTCTCCTCCCTGAAATGATTGATTATTGTCAAATGTGTTTGAAAATGAAAGTTTTCAGTTTGAAATTTGAAAGAATAAAATTTCTCGTGTTGTATTATTATCACGGAACAAATAGAAAGGTAATTTAAGATTCTTGATTTCCCGATTAAAATTCCAGATCAAGCAATTCCTATAAAAGTAAAATGAAGATTGTTTCAGACATATTGTATTCAATCAATTCTATCTGTTTCAATTACCACAAAATTTTGCTTCTAAAATTTTCTCATTGATTATAACGAACCATCATCAACTTCATATTTTACTCTTTGTTTTCTTATGTTGGAATACACACACCAATTTGCTTTTCAATTTTATGCATTATTGTTAATTTGAACATTTTTAAAATGACAATCATATCAATTTAAGTTGCTAATGATGCATAAAGATTGGAATCATCGCTTGTTTAAATACTTTTGTTATTTCGATCTTCTAAAATGAAGAAAGTGCGGATAGAAAATCTCTTATTTAACTGTATGATTATCAGTTTGTCGATTAAAACTACAAAAAGCATATTTAATAAATTTATTTCTACTACGCAGTTTTAGTTTTAAGAGAGTTCTGAGCAGTATAATGGATAGCTATTTAGAGTTATAATCTCACTCTCTCTTCCTCTCTCTCCCTCTCTCTCTCTCTCTTTCTATGTACTGGAATATGAACTATGAAATGAGTTTCTAAGATCTCATTTGCTTCACTAACGATTAACTCCGATAATTGCTTAACATGAATATTGTGTAATAAAAATGAATTAAATACTGACAGTGATAATATTATAGATGATAAAATGCAATTACCATTGTGTTGTTTATTATAACTGTGATCAGGGTAGTGATATAGTAGTGATAGCAAAATGCAGTGACGTTAATAATGGGTACAATGCTGATGAAATAATTATCTTTGATTGCTCTCTTTCATAATTGTTTCAATTCATCGTTAAATTCACTATTATTTCTGTGCTTATCTCCAAGGTAGCTGGTTATGTATGATTGAGTTAGGCCCGTCCCTATATTCTTCTGTTGTCAGCATTTTCGAAACGCTACATCAATACATCACATCTCTAGGCCTCTTTTTAACTACAACATATCACTCGCTTTCCAAACAGGTTTCTATAAGCTTTAGCTAACCAATAAGCCTAACCATAAGCATAATAGCTTCATAGAGCATTATATGAAGTGAACTCCTGAAGACTAACTATTGAAAAGAATCATGACTTGCTTAGAAAGATATCGAAAAAGAGCAGCGACAGCAACGGCGGCGACTTTCTTCCTGAGTTCCCTTCAAAGAGATATCCTGCCATATTTTGTTGCCCCGTCTTTCTCTTTCCCTCTTTCCCTCTCTCTCCCTCTTCTTACTGCTATCTTATCATGAAATTGGCCGGATAAAGAGTTAGTCCTTTCCGCTCTCAGTAGCCTATGACAACTCTTCGACATCTATTTCTTCATCGTTGTTATCATATGTAGCTACCGTATCCACATCGTTATCATCATCATCATCATTACTATTTGAAAACGAATAAACAGCAATTATGCGTTCAGCCATCATTAAAAAGTTTGCAGTAAATTGTTTACAATTTTTATGGCAAATTTTATATTTTAATTTGAAAATTAATAACTAATCAGATCTATAACAGATAAATACTACTGTAGATTGCCATAATCATTTAAATTGGCTATGAACCGCATAATTATTTAACTAATATAATGAATTAATACGTATTTAACTAAGATTCATAACATGATAGTTTAATCATTTTTTCAACTCAAAAACTTGTGAATCTATTTCTTAGACCTTTCCTTTAATTTATTGAAAAGGGAATTAAAAGAAACAACAAAATTTATTTGTGAATCATTTTATGCATAATCTATCGTTATGAATAATTCGTTTTTGAATTTCAGTTAAGTGCTACTGGACAAGATACAAGGATATGTGCGCAATTAATGAATGGTTGATTGATTTGCAAGCAAGCAAGGCACTAAATTGCGGCAAGCAATTTCCCATATTATGTACCAATTATTGAGTTATAGCATATCCAGTGTGCTAAGAATGAAAAGCTAAATTATAGTTTGCAAATTACGCTATATTAGGAGATTTTTTAAAGGATTTCTCATCTTAGATAATAATGAAAAGTACATATCAATGTAAATATAGCATTTCATAAGTATCTTTTCAAAAATTTACATGCGGGATGATAAGTTATGTGCAGAATGTGCAGAACATGCAGAATATTAAGTTATTAAAATGCAATTATATTATTATGCAATTTTTTTAATTTATGATTGTAAGTTTTAATAATATGTTAAAAATTGTTATAAGTTTTAATAGTATGCTAAAAAAAACATCCTTGAAATAACAGTGATGAGCACAAATGGAATTTCAGAGGTGATAGATAGATTAGAAGATTTGGATTATTGAAAAATGAAATTTTTCGAAGTAATATAGAAGACAGTTATAAAGAATTTATAAGTATGAATTTTTTACTAATTAAAATTATGTATTTTTGGTAGAGTTTCATAAGCAAAAAATTCTTATCAGACTATAATGCATGCAAAATAATAATCAGTCATGCGAATTCAATATTTATTGAAGATACAAAATTTCATCACTTGAAAAAAAAACAAACTCTTGATATCATTGACTTGATATCATTAATCAATTATAGTTTTTCTTATTAATTACCTTTTCCATTATATGAATATATCAACCGTAAACATAGTTGAAAAATATAATTAAAGATAATTTGACCGTATTCACGATGATTGTTATTTTAAAAAATATGTGATGAGAATGAAAGCGATAATTCTTTCACTCATTCATTTATTTATTTATTTCTGATAACGAAAGAGAAAAATTTTTTTTTGTTTGATGAAATGGTGAATGGCACAGGAAAAGGATCATTCATACGGATGGTCATTTCAGTAATCACTATTATAATAATTTATGCATGTTAATATGTCATAACAATAGTGAAATAAATATGGGTTCGTTCCCAAATGAGAGAGAAATGCAGAGAGAGAGGGAGAGAGGAGAAGGAAGAAAGGAAGAAGGATTCCTTCTTTCCTTCCTTCCTTCTTTCCTGCCCATCGAATCATCACATGGAATGCGGAATGAAATCCAAAAACGGTGTGGGTGGCAAACAGCTGCTATATTATACATTCCATTACTGATTATGAGACATTTTTTTTTTCTTTTTGCATTTCCGTAAACAATTTTGAACATGTGGAATGGTAACACATTTGCATAATCTATTTTGACATTATCACTGGAAATAGCTAGGAAATAGCTAACATCATAATTAGTTTGAGAAAAAAAGGAAAGATATGTAATGGAATGTTAGAAGAGGGAAACTTTTAACAGATTATTAAAGATTGATATTGATAAATATGGCATGGAATTTATTAAATTAAAAAATTGCAAATTTATTAAAAACTTGTAATTTTAGTACCGTTTAGATTAAAACCTGATTGGACAATTTGTAAACTTTTAATGTGGCAACAGAAGATATTAATAGCTGTGCAAAGAATTGACCCATTGTTAAATCTTATGGTATTTATGCCAAGTATTTCTATTTGTTTATATGGCTGAAAGTGCCATTTAAAACTAGTTTCAAGATTCGAATGGCTATTATCGAATGTCATGAGAGGTTAAGATTCACATAATTTCATAATTGTTTGCATTTGATGCTAGTTCTCAAGTTTACTTTTTGTTTAAGAAAGCTATCACTGACAATTTATTATATGGTTATGGAAGTTTCTGAGATGATTGAAATTTTATAGTTCTACTTTTAATCTAAAATGTTAAAAAAATCGTGACCTATCGATCGGCTTTCAATCCATCAACCGACGTCTTATTTACTGACAGTATCATTAGTGATTGACAAAAAAAAGAAGCAATGACTAATAACTGAAAGCAAAAATCATATATTTAAATATAGATATATAAAATCGTTATGGCCTAAAAGATAACCTTGTCAAGGACACCAATCAATAAACCAGACTCAAGCTTTCCTCTTGTCCACAGTGAACTCGTATGATCATCATTTTGCCGAACTTCTACTAATCGCAAAAAGTTCGCATCCAAACTCATTTCTTGATAATTCCTGCGAAAAGATGAATTCATTGTCGCCGAAAAGAATGAAAATTATGAAATCGACATAGCAAAAAATCTAGAAAAATCTAAAAAAATGTCAAAATGCATTTTTTTCCGGATCTTTTTGATTCAAAAATTAAGAGAGAATTGAGTTTGCACTGTGAAATTCATAAAATTGTTTCGTTCTTATAGCTGACAACTTAGAATTTATTTATCGGAATTTTGCAAAATAAGTAACAGTAATGAATCATTGTGGAACTAGGAATTTTGACGTCCTCTAACGTATGTGTAGAACGTACGTTCAGAATTTTTTTGAATGTAAATTGAACAAATCAAACGATAACAAATAATCAACAAATTTTTGATACGTTTGAAATAGCGCAATGATAAAGCACTGCGGGATAGCATTGAAAGAGTGCCATTTGCAGCAATTTTCAAACTAATCATTCACTGATACTATAAATTGTGATTAGTTTGAAAATTGTTGTAAAAGTCTGTTGGATATGAAATTCAAAGGTTAGATTGTAATATTCTACCTGGATAAAAAGGTCAAGAATCAAAATATACTAAAAAGCAAAAACAATCATTTATTTTAGTTTTTAAGAAATTGCCAAATTTTCATTTCAAAAGAAAAATTTCAACTATTAAAAATATGTTGTGACCTGTAAGGTAACGTTAACTTTTCTTTGATATTTGTTTAACTTGAAATCATTGTAAATGAACCATCTATATTTATGGTATACTGTAAGCGATATTATAGTTGTGAACATTATAGAGGGAGTGAGAGAATGATGAGACGTGGGGAGAGACGATCACGACTGGCTGATGATGGCGCAGTTGGAGTGAGTAGAATGACACTCACTCGTCTCATCCATCTTAGGCATAGCAGGTAGGAAGGAAGAGGCGGAGGCGGAAGAGAGGAACAGTCAGCCTTCTTCTCATCTGCCCAACTCCGCCTGCGGAATAGATGTTGTCATCATGAATGGAAGGCTTGTGCGGCTGCTTCTTCCTTACCCTTTCATTCCTATCCCTATCCTCTCCTTCCTTACGACAATCAACGCATCCGGTAAGTTACTTACTTCTCCATCATTCCCTCCTCCTTTCCTTCCCTCTTTTCTTCTCATCCATCTATCTGACTTTGTTAAAGGTATGTGTGTGTGTGTGTGTGTGTGTGTGTGTGTGTGTGTGTGTGTGTGTGTGTGTGTGTGTGTGTGTGAGGTGTGGGGTTGATGGGTGGCTGTATAGTGTATTTCTTATTTTCCTTCTATCTATGGACTACGGTATTTGTGACGTTTAGATATCGAAGTTGATGGAGGAGAAAATGATGTTGAAAAATAATCCAAATAAGCTTAAGCAAAATGAAGTCTCTCTTTTCAGCAATCAAATTATCTCCACTCTAACACTTTCCTCCAATTTTCATTCCCTCTCACCATATTTTACCTGTACATTTATGTTATGATAATTATGTTGACAGGTATTTAATGGTCAATTTGAATGACCAAATGATCACGATGAAATATTTAAGGAAGACAAATATTAGTGATGAAAAAAATAGTCGATGATGGACCATTGCATTCATTACGGAAAAGTTAAAAGAGCCGGAAAATTTAGGCTTGCATCATTATCGAAATTCGCCATTTTCTTTCTTTACGTAGAATTTTTCACCCATCCTAACACGAATAATTTTTGCTATTATATGGAAAAATTCTTAAACATTCCTCTTTATGAGTAAACAAAAATTCATCAATTCACTCTTTTTGTTTACCTCTTCAAATGATTAACCTAAAAACCTCCTATAAAATACTTATAGATACTTTTTTATCTTCCAAATACTCTTTTTAGAAAAAAGTCCAATCCTTTCGTGTTTTGTCGTCATATAACTGTGCCTCATATTAGCAGAGAAAGTTTCTTGATAGGATAGATCAAATGGATCATAATTTAGGATACTCGATCGAGATTAGTTTGATTGCTGTGGTCACTATAAAATAGTAATGCTGTTTGTGTGTGTGTATATGTGTGTATATGTATGTGTGTGTGTGTGTATGTGTGTGTGTATGTATGTGTGT
>UPTC01000020.1:0-36752 GCA_900537255.1 Acanthocheilonema viteae | reverse complement strand
GTGTGTGTGTGTGTGTGTGTGTGTGTGTGTTGAAATAATTTATCTGGAGAATGGAGTAAGTTGATCACGCATGCATTGTTCATCGAGAATAGGTAAAATGATGATGATATAATGATGTGGATGACTCCTTAGATTAAGGCTAAACCATGGGTTAATTCAGCCAGCAATAGCTTAGTGTGCTCGTACAACTGACTTGACTTGACTGAAAGCTAAAATGCTTCAATGCCATATCCCAGTACCTGCTGTCAATGTGATGAATTTTTCATAAAACGATCAGCATCACTCTCAATGCACATTGGCTTTGTACATTTATCGTCTTTCCTGAATTACTATTTGATGTGCCATCAAAATACTAATTAATTATATCCTGACTATATAGGTTTAATTTACCAATCTCTTCCACCTTTCCACTGCTACATTTATTTTCTTTCCCATTTATTCATTTATTTTTTTGTTCATTTATATACTTTTCATTAATTTAATTTTAAATTATATACTAATGAAAGTTGTTTATTCGTTTTAAATTTGCAACAAGTATTCGTTAAGCAAAGGTTGAAAACTTTTTTTTCTTTCAAATTAATAATAAAGATCAAGCAAAGACAAAATGCAATATTTGAATAAAAGAGAAAATGATTGGTCTTATTTCAAAATTTATTCTTTGCTCAAAAAAATTTCTGACAACACACGACTTAACAAAAGATATTGATTGTAATGAACAGTTTGGAATATATTCAAGCTACAATTTATATATTTGCTTGGAGTAAGAGAGAGGCGTGGTAGTGAAATAATCAAAATTGGATGGGTTTCAAGAAATGAATTCTTTTAAGCAGAAAATGATAAGATATTAATCCGTATCTTATTATTGTAAATTTTAATAGCTAAATGATTTTTTCAATAAAAAGCCGTTGAAATTTGTTGTTGATTGGTTCTTTTTTACCTCATATTTTTAGAAGATCAAAGAATAGCTTAGAAATTCAATGAGCTAACAAATAAAAAAAATTGAAATTGAAGAAAAACTATTCAGTTAATCATTATATTTTCATTCAAAAAACTGCAAATTCTCTATTTAGAATGATATTTCATTTAGAAAAAACTTTTAGGCATAAATCATTTTGTACAAAGCATATGCTTTCAGATCATATACTATCAGACTATAAACTTTATGGTATTTAAAAAAAAAGTATTCTGAGATATATATTCCAAATGCATGACAAATCATCAGACTTTATACCTCTGGCTCATAAGAAAGGGAGAGAAAAAAGAAGTATAAACATTGTCATAGTTATTGTTCGATCCATCATTGTTATTATCATCTTTTTGTCATCCATTCATTACTACAATATTGTTGCTTCATTATTTATATAAAATTCCCATAGCTAATAAGGAATGCAGCAGTGAGTGTCTCATCGTTGCATTGAAATATAATGATAATATTGCAAATAGAATCAACACTTTGGTTTGTCGAGCTTTGAAAATACTTTTCCCATTGTCAACTGTGAAAAGTACTCAATTGCTCGTTCTGAAGATGAATAAGCTGTACGACACACAGACACACACACACACACACACACACACACGTAGAAAAGGGAAAAATAAATCTTCGAAATGATTGACTGATTGACAAACTGGCTCGATCGTATCAATGGAGTATGAAAAATTGAACAATAGTGTTGGTGCACTCATAAATATTTCACTGAGAGTGATCTGGGAAGATGGAAACTTTATGTTAACAAATACCGGACATAATGATGAATTATGATGATTGTTGGAAAATCAAACTTTTTTTACAATTACAATATTTTCATCTATTATAAATTATTGATTAATACAAATGAAATTTTAGCACTCTTCCTCCTGATATGTTCACTATTAATTTTGACTTACATAATTTTTAATTTTTAACTTTGTATATTTGAAAAGTGTATGATAATTTACTGTGATTCTAAATGATACATCAAATTTCAAATTAATTCATTTACTATTAAATGATAATAAAAATGACTAATGAGATGAAGCTACGGTTTTAAATACAGATGAGAAAACTTTCCAAGTGCATATATCCAATAGTGTTTTGAAATGAAATCAAACTGCATCCGTCAAGTTCTGAAGTTCTGTTCCACACCATCGCTGACTTGTTTAGATATTTTGTCAGGAAATGCAAATGTCGTATAATTAGGTTATATGAAGACATGAAAGGATGTCAATATGCTGAACATAAGCCAGTTAAAAATTCAGTGTAATAAACAAGTAACAATGTAATGGATTATTGACAGGAACCATAAAATAATTCCAACTGTATGAAAACATAGATAATCTGAGAAAGACCGAAAATGTTACACCAAAGGTTAAACACTTTTCTTTTCGATATTAGATGACACCGAACAGTCTAATCGTTCCTTTATGTCCAATTATTTGAATTAACAAAGAAATCATTGAAGAAATGAAGTGGCTTAAAAGTATGACGTGATTAAGTTTTTAATTTTGATACTATCTTCCAAAAGATATTCCAGACGGTAATGATGCAAATATCATTGTTTACATACCTGTCTTTTATTTTTTCTTTTTACTAAAGCAAACATATCATGCTGTTTTTCGCACCTTTTTAGAGGATACTTAATCCAAATCACTCTCCATGAATAATAATTTATGATTAGCATTACATTACAGATACTTGATCGAAGTATACAGACGAAACAAAGAAGGGAAACGGTGGATGTGTCAGGTAAGTGGATGGATGCGTGCGGTTGAAGTGGCTCAAGTCGTTTAAATCATCAATTGTCACAGAATCTATAAGTGTATTTATTTATCTATCTACCTATCTATTGATCTATCTATTCATATATCCACACACAGATATGCATAAAAGTATAGGGAAACAAGAAGAGACAATATTTGATGTTCAATATATCGGTCTTTTTAAAATGTTCAAATCTTCAATCAAATACGATAAATAAATAATTCAGTACTTCTCAATTTATTGTTATTTAATTGGCATTTCAAATATGATTACTGCAACATTGCAAATAATTTGACGGCTCAAAAATTTTCAATCATTTAATTGGAATGGCAGTTCATTCGTCAAGTTTACAATACGACACGTAGATTACACGTATTTGTTCTCCGGAAAATACTCACTCGGTTCAACAAATATGTATCCACATTTGTTTGTATCCCACGTATACTGTCGGCATTCACTTTTTCACTCAACTTGATTGAAAGTATTAATATCAGAAGCGTTATAGTAGCACTGATTACTACTTCAATAATTGCAAGTGATTAAAACATTGATTATTTTTGTCTGAATGATTGCAAATGTTCGTTATCTGCAGAGATCAAATAGTGTTCAATCTTAACTGTCTTATTCAGTAATAGCTTTTTTTTTAACATTTTATCACTGACAAATAAAAATCTCACAAAAAATTTATTGATGTATAATAAAGAATGAAGTAAAATTTAACCTTTCTAAATGTATTATCTGTCATCAAACAGTAGTAATTGGCATCGTCAACAATCGACTTTGTCTGAATTTTTTTGCGTAATTTATTTTATGACAAAAGTAACAAACATGCACAGTTGTTAGGCTTAATTTTTAAAACAAAATATTTCGCATAGCATTATTTGAACATCATATAATTGGGTTGGTAACATAAGATCAAAATCGACAGAGCAAAATTTTAATGATAAAGTTAACAACGTATGGATGAAAATTGGAAAATAATTATCAGCATTTCGAAACATTCCTGCCATTTACACCAATCAAATAGATTCAATTAGGTAATTTCTAAATTCACAAAATTGTTCAATTAAAATGCAAGTAAAATGTAAATGGACCAGTTGTAGAAGGACAATAGCGTCGATTTATTCGAATAAAATTTGGTCACTTTCCGAAAATGATCACCTCAGTAGTCATTTCAGAGTATTAAAGACAAAAAAAAAACGATAAATTTTCGAAATGATTCTGATAGAACTGTATAACTAAGCATCTGAACAGTACAAACACTAATATATGTTTAGCTATTGAACTCAGTGCATCGACAAAATCAGACTTCCAATCGAGGAATGATCAATTTGATACATCAATCCATCAAACCGCAGATGATGTGCAGCGTGCAGTTCCATTTCAATTTTGTACAGATATTTTTAAACACTATATCATTTGGGATATATTTTTTCTTCTCTTTAACAATTAACGTTGATAGTTTAAAAATCACTTTAAGTGAAATGCAGAGACAACAATCTTCGTGCATTTATATCTTAATAAGTAACAATTGTAAAATAATATGAAGTCACCCTTTCATAGAAGCTTAAATAAGCATTATATCATGATGACCCCATTAATGAAAAAGCCACAATATCTGCGCTAAAGCACGATGATTTGAACAAATTTTTTGACATAATAAAATGGAAAAATTAAAACTAAAATTTGCTATCGAATAATTACCTTGTAGATGACGAAAAAATGAAAATAAAAATTATGCAAATTACGGTGTTATCATTACGAACTAGTGATGACATCATAATTTATTTATGTGAACCAAATAATATGATAAGAAAAAAAGCGATAAAGTGTATCAATTATTATGTTTATTTTCAACAGACTAATTATGGATGAGGTGAACAGACAAAGAAAAGACACGACAAACGAAAAAGAACAAAGTGAGCAAAACAGCAAAACGAAAATATTAAAAAAAAATAACAAAATACATCAATATATTGCATGATCAGTATTAAAAAGTAAAGAAGCTTCAAACCTATCAAAAAAGGTTTAATATGAAAAAGTTTAATGAATTTCTAACAGTTATCCTGGATTAAAAACAAAAATCTTTTAAATAAGTTCTATAGCTGTTTTCTGAAAGTGAACTCTTAATATAGCATAAAAGATTACTTTCTTAATTCGAGAAATCAGTACTTTCTTAGTGTAAAGAAAACATTTCTCAAAAAATATTTTGATAAGTAGTTAAAACCATCTGAATCTAAAGTCCATCTGAATCTAAAGTCCATCTGAATCTAAAGTCCATCTGAATCTGCTAAACTTCGACATGTATGAAAACTATCACTTCCGTGACTTTGAAGAGAGAGAAGAGAGTGCGCTCGTTTGTGAAAATTACTTTTCATAATCATTTCTAACTCGGCCGATGCCTCCTCGTTGTTGAATTGTCCTGGTTGAAATACCAGTTTATTATCCATAGAATCCACCTCACTGAAAATATTTAAATAAGAAACAGTTAATCGAAAAACAAATGCTTAGATAAACTGCCACTTTTTTCTTCATCATTTAACGAGCTATGAATATTGAATCATTTTCTTTTAAAATAATGCCTCTAACTGCAGTTAGTAGAAAAAACTTTCGTCATACAAACTGACCAAAAACACTCTGCTTCACGAACGAAATAAATAAAAATTAACAGCATACCTTTTTTCTGTATTATCTTGATTGCTCTCTAAGTCATTTCGAGCGCTGACTGCTGAGGTAATGTCTGAAATCCTAGCTTGTCGTGCAAGGAAACGCTGTCGTTGAAGTTGAATGAAAATGTTCGCTGGAATATCAGGTATCACATAGGCAACCGCACCTTTGACCATTGCCACTAAATGCTTAAAAAAAATATTATTCATAGAGAATATAGATATAACGACAAGTGATTTGAATTCGGTCACATCTAAAAGTATGCCAAATTGAAAACCAGTCAGTTTTGCATTGAATGTTATGAACTGCTGAAAAAAACTTAAAAAGAACTGTCATCAAAAAGATGAAGTGTTGGAATATTTAAAATGAGGCTCTTCAGATTAATGCTATAAAAAAAGATTATAGAAGATTCAAAATTAATTTGCAATTCTCAAAACAATTAATACTCATTTTACAGTGGGTAGTTATTAATTAGAATTTTAGAATTTTATTCGCCTCCACACTCTATTCTTTTGACAACGTCTCTATCTTTCAATTACTTCACTACCTCAATTACGCTGTTCCATAAACTATTCCAATAAAGCTGCTGCCATAAGCAAACATAACAGTGAATCTTCCAAATAAATGGATTCAGTTAGCTCATTACCTGCTTCCTAATCAAACGCTAAACTAATGTTTGTACCGAGAACATATTATTAACTTATATTTTTTAAGAGTAACAGGACTTCAAGTGGAAGTAAATGGGATTTTTTCTTAAAGGCATGAAGGATGAAACATCCGCATTATCAAATTATGGCGTAATTTGTTACATCAAATGAATAACTTGCCTCGAAAATGAGAATAAATGCTAAACGAAAAGTAAAAACAATCCACCATTGCATAGTGAAACCATAGTCGTTATCACAGCCTTCCAATGGGTCGATAGTACAAGGTGGCTTTCTGTAGTCACGGAATCTGATGTTGCAAAATTTTATAGCCTCTGGCTTCTAGTAATAAAACAAATAAAATTCCTAATATAATTAGCGAGATGGACAGAATTTTATTTTTTATATTTACCAAACTACGATAGGAACGATTCATACGCTGTCCAAGGAATAATTATTTTTATTTCTCCAGAACTTTGCAAGTAAAAAGATGTTACTCTTACTTTATTTTTTATTATTCAAAAGCAACCATGCATGACCATTTTGTTTAGTGAATGGAAAGCTTATCATGTAAAGAAATGCTATCTCGATTTTGTAAACTAACCTACAAACAGTAATGTTATCATCCTTGAATTCGCTCCACATCACAAAAATTCTAGATGAATCATAAAAGGAGAGTGAGTTGTTCACATATCCGTACAATTCATCATGCATATACACAAACCGATAAACAAAACGGGGTATAAAATCACTCGTAAATGCTATGATACAAGCCTTCAAACAGAAAATTACACAGTAAAATTCAGCAGAAAATTTTTACTGAATTTTTATTTAAATGTGTTAATGTAATTGACGTCTTTTCGACAGTATCTTTTAGATTTCATATTGATATATTTACTGAAGGTGAAAATGAAGCTTACATTAACCAGAACCGCTGCTCTGCTAATCATGCTTAAAATAGGCAGCCAAATACCAATATCACGTGCTCGTTCCGGCATGGGCCGCCGAGTGGCAACCACGTATTTGTATGCATCAACCCGAATTTCAAAGATATTATTCAGCAAAGCGAAAAGTGGTGCAAGTGGAAAGGCTGATACAAAAAGAGTCACAAAACCAAATTGTATCACTAAAAAAGTTTTCTTCAGGAAAAAAGTATCTAGAAAGACCGCTAATTCCGTCATGAATAACTCAACAGAAAATGCATTTTTTTCTCTATAAGTTGAAAAGATTTGAAAAAGTTTGTCAACAATCTGAGATTAGAGGATCATATAAATTGCCCACAGCATAATAATCATAGCGCATTCCGCTTACGGAGTTTTTAAACTGTTTTTTTCGTTAAGGATACCAGATTATTACAGACTACAAGGCTACTAAGATTATAATTAAAAACTAACCCATTTCCAAGTATTCATCAAATAAGAACTGTTCATATGTGGGATTGAGTATATAATCTTGCTCCCATCTAGCTATGTTATTCTTTCTATTCAATACATTACTGACCAATTCATGCTTTGTTGTTTTATCTCGTTGCTTTTTGGCTCCCAATAACTGCAGCGAGCGTAACCAAGTCATAAGCAATCTGGAAGTAAACTGATTTTCAAATTTGTGATGAGATCGTTCTATAGGAAACGACGCTTTCATCTAATTAATTCTGTAATGTTCCAGTAAAAAATATGCTTACGGCCATGCAAATTCCATAAAGCCATTCCAGAATTGTTTACCGCACATAATGATTGCCAACTGTATTACAAGTTCGACCATACAACCAGCTGGATCACACTCTTCTGGTCGCAAACCAAAATAGCGTCGTCCAGGCACGCTTGACAAACTACAAAAGTCTCTTTTAAAAAGAGTGAAATTAATTACACATTCTCAACCTGCCAATGTTAGTATAGGTACTACGAGAATGCAGCTAATCTTGAGTTAATAGATAAGATGAGTCGGAAAAAGTGCTTGCTAGGATTCTTAGAGACAACTGTAGGTAAGATCTATTAGGTGACTCATTTCTATTGACAGAAGATTGAGATGTATAACTCCGAGATATAATATCTTAGATATAGCAAGAAATAAAATCACCCAGCAAAAAAGAAGCTAAGCTGTCAATGCTACTTCTGTAATGATGAAGTCTGAAAAAGATGATCCAGAAATCGAAATTATCAAAAACACAGCATAAAATAAAGCAAAGTGAATGTCGAATAGTTCCTAAACGATTGCAAAACAGAGCAAAATATGAAAAAAATCCACTAAAAAACGAAAATTGAGGTAATTTGTCCTATAGAAAAAAGTAAATAGTCAGATTACGAGCAGCACGGATGAAGTAAAATGCGCGAGTAATAAGAATGCTTCGTCAACATATCATTACCGCCACGAATAGTTAAATCCGCGATGAAGGAGGACATAGAGATGATCAGTTGAGTGATGAATTGAAAAACAGACAACAATAAAAAATTAATCAATATAACAAACCAACAGTAATGACACAATTCTGATTTGGATATATTACTCAATATAATTTAAAAAATCCAAAAATTTCAAAACATACTTGCCCTTTACGAAAGCAATGTAAAAGATGGAAGAATAGTAGTTGATAAACTGGAACAAATAAACTTTAAACGTGTAGCTGTTATCGAATTCAAGTTGCGTCCTTGGACATTCCCAGTCTGTTAATTTCAACGCCAAATATGAATAAAGCTAAAAATAAGTAGAATCTCCGGTGAACTAATAAAAGTAGAAAAATTCTCTAATTTGCGTGGCTTACAATCGATTTATCTCCTTTTATAGTCTTATTTACCGCGGTAGTTTCACAGCTTAGAAAAAAAAACTGAGAATAGTATCTGAAAAGATATCTGAAACGGTCTGCCAGGTGCCAACATCTTCCTGTCAGTATAATTTTTTTTTTAAAAATACTAAAAAGTAAAAAACAACCAAAAGAAATAGGGACTTGCAAATAGAAACTCCGTGTTGTTATAAAAAATCTATAAAAAGCAGATTACTTTCTAAAATCTTCCATGAATCAGCAAATTTTCAAACATACATAACTCATTGCTAAAATAACAGCTAAATTCAATATGGCAGCAGTAGTGAATGTGAGGAGATTTGCATATGGTTTCATTTTATCCATCCGATAAAGAACTTGAGAAAATACGATTCGATAAATTATAATGCCAATAACAAATGCTATCACGAGAAACAGCTGCAAATAAAATAAGTAAATGAGGTATTCTTGGGAGGATTTGAAAAAAAGAATAAGAAATATTGTTGCATGTTACATTACTTCATTGACGTAACAGTACTTATAGAAAATAAAATGAGGAATCTGAAAAAAGTTTTTGCTACATTTTAGCATTTCCTCAAAATGTTACCAAAACTATTAAAGAAACTCACAAAGAAGAGAACAGTTACACCGGATCCGATTAAATGTAGAAACCTATAACGCAATGTTAAATAAGGCTCGAGCTGCTGCGTAACAGGATTGATTCGCATTGTTTTCGATTTTTTAACACGCAACTGATATTCAGGCCTAACTGTTTCCTTAATTGAATAATTCAATTAGTTGTGAAAAACTGAATTAAAAATTTAAAACTTCTTCTGTTCAGAAAGAATACAATAAGGTATTTGTAGTGAGTTAATAAAAAGATCACTGCATCTCAACCAACAATTCTTTTAAGAAAAGAAAAAAAATAAATGAGATCTCATGAGCAGGTATAGTAAAATAAGAAGATAGAAAACAGATTATGATAAATAGGAACTTCGCAAGAACATAGCGCTTACTGAAATGGTTGATGTTTTCGCTTATGGAATGGTTATATGGATGATGTCTATTACTGCTAATTAAGGTTGATGAGTTATCAAAATTAAAGTTAATGAAATCTCTAACTCTACTCAATTTCAGATTTCATAGGAGTTTGATCCGCAACAATAATGCTTTGGGTCAACAATTTATAGAGTTTTCATCTGCAAATTTTACTACAAAAGTAAACATCAATATAATTCTCAAAAAAAGATATTTATAGAAAACTATAGACAACCTCGTCAACTTCAAAGTCAAGCAAGCCCCATTTCCAGGCCACTTCAGCGTGATATCTCTTCCATCCTTCCAGAAAGAGTGTTGCAAATATACTCATTATGGCGGCAAATATAACAGTCGACGTATTATCAAACATATATGATAGCTGCAATTCAGTAATCAGTTACAAATAAGTAAAAGTATCCAAATTGAAAAAGACACTCTCCATCATTGAGCATCACCTTGCAAATGCAGTAAAAACAAATAAAAAGCAAAAATAATAAAAAAAATTAAAGAAAATAAAAACAAATAAAAAACGAAAGAAGCATTTTCAATAAATCTAAATTAAAAATAGCAAAGAATGTTCTATTTGAAAAGAACAGAAAGTTTTCTAAAGAAGCTTGCTTCAGAAACTTTTTGATTTTCCTTTCTAGAACAATCATAAGTCCAGAAACAATACCTTTGAATATATGCAACTGGAATTAAGTCGAGTGTAATCACAGTACTTATCACAATTTGGACACAATATCACTTCAGCACCAATTCCATCATTACCGCAAATATCGTTACTAAAACAGCAAAATATAGTTTCAAAATTCAAGAAATTTTAAGCCATAAAATTGAAATTTACAATTCAATAAAGTGAAAAAATTTTTTAATGGAACAAGAAGTGTCCTAAAATTAACTTATTTCAAGAATACAGAACTTACAGACCTATTTTAAGTTTCTGCATAATGCGTATTTTTCTGTTCCCCATTGCAAGTGCTTATAATTTTCTCAATTTCAATAAGTCTTCCAAATCTATTTCCTAATGCCATCAAACAATAAAATTCCTAGGGATTTCGCAATTTCGTGTTTTTGTCGACCCTGACATTATCTTCAAATAATTATAAAAAATAAAATCTAAAAAAGACTGAATACTCTACTGAGTGTATAAAAAATAATCCCAACAAGCGTTCTTGAGCTGTCTTCCAAAGAAAACAATTTTGAAATCTGTATATGTAAGCGTTATGAAGGTAAAAGTTGAATAAAATAAATCGCTATGTGTAGAGAAATAGACCTCGGTATATCCTCTGAAATCGTTGCTATTCCATAAATAAAACATAAAATGCCGATAATAGAAGCAAAAACTAAAATTTTCGTATAGTAACCTAACCAAGCAAAATACCATCCAATCTTCGAGCCAAAATATTTCCTACAAAGATGAATACAACAAATTTTGCTGCTGTCAAAGCCAGAAGTAAATCCAAAAACTATCACGAAAAGCTTCATCACTCAGTCCAATACAAACTCTGTAATCTTTGTTGTAATCCTGATTTTAAGCGAATATTCAAAACATTGTATATGAAATTCATCTTGAAGGTAGCAGTAATAAAAAAGATGAACTGCACTTAAAATGGATTTCAATTCACAAAATGCATTAGCCAAATCTGTGTTTTTGAATCAAAATAACAAGAGTAAGCGCATTAGGAATGATATAAAGATAACATTTAGAATTTTTCAGTAAATGGAAAAAAGGAAATGCGATGGGACAAACAATGCTTTATTAAACATACTTTATTAGCCAAAGTGGCTGATATTTGTAAATGTTTGTAATACGAGCCCAGTTCCAGTATAAAAACTCACGATCGGTACTTCTATCAGCGTCATACACATTCCAGTCGCAGTCCTATAAACAAAAAATATAAGAAATGACAACAAATATTATCACATAAAACATATTCAATTGTTATAAAAAGATAACCATAAAAAACAGCAACCATTCATCCACTTCTATCTAGATGATAAATAATGAAAGTTTGCATCAGAAAAAATTAAAAGGCTAACTGAATAAGACCATAATCCGGGATATTCCAAATTTTATAAAAATACTTCGATTTAATATATCGATATTACCTCATGCAGCGGAAAAGCTGATGTATATGTACCATTCTTGATCAAACGTTGTATGCCAACTCGATATTTTTCAGCTTCACATGTATCATACTTAGTTCGAATCAACAAGTCATATACTAATCGACTTCGCTCCGAATCATCAAAGAATGTATTCGGGTTTTCATGGCCAACATAACTAAAACAATACAAAGGCATGCTCATACATATAACAAACAAGATGTAATTATTTAGATTACGAAAAAAAACAGTCCTTTGTTCCAAATGACATACTTAATATGCGACTTTGGGCATATCTCGACCCTTTTTACACATTAATGACTAATTTTTGAATACCGCTCGTTAATCAGGCTTTTAATGATATAAATTTGATAACTTAAACAATAACTAAAAAGCGTACCAATCTAAATGAGCAGCCATAAAAGGGGCTGTAAAATAATTTGGTTCTTTTAATCGTTCATTTGTCTTCTCATCAAATGTTAAAAAACGAAATCTTTTCATAAATTTGTCCAATATTCCTTCCAAGACAGTTCGTTCCTGAAATACAGAAACTAGTATTTTGCAGTATTCATTGTAAATGAGGCTTTCACTGACAAGAAACTGTTACATGTTTCGTCATATACTGGTTCTTTCAGAATATTTGTACGGATATAAACTAGTTTATGAGCAAATTGATGTTACTAAATTCTCAAGTTTTAAGTTACAAGAAAGCATCTGTACATCCATTCGCATTCTTTTGATAAAACCATACTTCCAGAAATAAAAATTATATCCCAACTTTGAATCAACATGATGCTAATTTAAGTATAACGAAAATAAACTAACTTTCACATCGCTTTGTAGCACTGGCATTTTCAAACAAAGACTTTCAGCTTGTTTCATTAGCAATAAAAATGGCGCATGAACTAATACAAAGTGAGTTTTTTTGCAATACTGAAAACCATATAAAAACTGCTCAAATTATATGAATCGTTTTTTACAATAGTTTGTTTGCCCATCTGGTATTGAAAAATTCTCTCTTTGATTATAAAAAAGAGAATATTTCTCTCTACAAAGATGTTGTTGCACTTTAAACTTCAAACCAAATATCAAAGATTCCAACTAAAAAAATGACTTTTTAAACAATGTGAGGCAAATATCAGAAATTTCAAATAAAAAATCCATTCATCCCACTGCTGGATTCTTCTTCTGACCTTCGTCTGATCATTGAGAATAAACTCAAAAACTGTAAAGGTGTCTATAAGTCAGTTATCTGTTGTCAATATTAACTAGTTTTAATAGCATTTATAGCTTAATGAAATCTACTTTGATTAAAAATTATATTATGGAAACCATACCTTCCCTTCAACGTGCTCTAATTCCAATCCCAGCTGTCTTAAATTTTCCTCGTACTGTAGGCGTTTATTTACTTTTTTCTCCTCTATCGATCTTACATAAGTGCTCTACAATAATACCATATGAAATGATTTTTGAAGCTGACTTTTTCAGAAACTATTCTGATAGCTTTTCGAGAAAGTGTCCTCATTATCTTCACTACATGGCGTGGTAATGTCGGTCCAGTGCAATATAGCTACAACTGATAGTATGCATGCCAGATTATGCTGCAAATTTGTTATTCGAAAATATATTAAGTTAACCGATTAAAGAATTCTAAGAAAACAGAATAGAAACTGAGTGCCAAATAATTAATTAATATGATTAATTTTAAAACAATACTCACATCTTCTATGTCATTTACACTGCTGGATTCTTCCTCACCATCCATTTCACTACACTCATAGGTCAAAACGTAATCAATTTTCCTTTTACCATCTTTAAAATATGTGGTCTGGAATCCATATCGGTGAGGCTTCGAAATTTCATACTCCCTCTAAAAAATGAAATTTACAGATAGACAAATGATTTGATTTAATTATCAGAGATGGTAACAGCTACAAGGATCATGAATAAATCATGAAGACATATTTTGTCAAACAGAAGCCAAACAATCAATGTTTACGCTGTATACTTTTAATTTATCTCTTCCTTATAACTGATTTATAACTGATTTATGATATATGAAGATATCGTTCATTTCTCATATATACCTCTGATTACAAATTTTAGCTATTTTATTGACTAAAAAACATCTCATATCTCATGACTCATGGAAGCAAAATCTTTACCTGGCTTTCATTTAGCTCCGTGACATTCATTATCAACGTTTCACACTCAAAACAATTGCTACGCTGCAAGTAATGCCTTCGATTACTTCCAAGCGACTTTCCTAAAAAAAAATTTAGTTTGTACAGCTGATGAAACAATGTGCTGCAGCAATTACTTTATGAATGCTGTCACAATTGTGAAGTATTATGATTATTTCGTTCATGTTTGCGTTAGTTTTCAGAGCTATATTAGTTTAATTTAAAATTCCTAATTTATAATTAAGGAATTAATTCTGCTTGTGTTGTCTTCTAATTCTTTTTTGTTTTGTTATGTTCTTTATATTGTCCGGTGTTCTTGATTATTCTTCGGGTGATTGTCTTTTTTTTGATCCTTTTAACTTTGTTTTTTTTGTCTTTCATAGATGTTTTTGCCTTGGATTGTTGAGAAAATTGGTTTTTTAGTGCTTGTTTCTTCTATTCTAGGAGATTTTTGATGCTTTACATTTTTTATGAATTAACTGTGGTTTCTTATTTTGTTTGCTTTGCTACGGTCGTCAAATTAGTGCTTGTTATTATTTAATTTTTCATACTTTATTTTTTGATATGACGTATTTGCTCTTACATGGTGTGTTATTCGTTTTTTGAGTTTCCTTTACTATGATTTTTTTCATATGTTGTTCGTTTATTTATTGAATTGTTTTTTGGTTAAATTTGTGGTGTATTTTATTCACGTGTGGTTGCCCAAAATTCATGTGGAAGCTCTTGACTAGAACTAGCAGATTTTGGATAGCATTATATTGAAGTTCGTTGGATATTTATAGCCCTGAGTTGTTGATCTTTTTTTTTGTTTAGGACGGTTTTCTGTTCTTTATTTGTGTATGCAGAGTCTTTGGCGGCTTATTCTTCTGTTTATATGGTTTTTTTCGGCAAATCTATAGCTTCGGTGATAATACTGGCTCATGGTTATACTTCTGTTTTGATATTTTATTTTAGTGGAGAATGTTATCAACTGCTAATAGCCGTTTAGTTTATTACTCGCGTGAATATCCTGATTTCAGTGTTATTTTGGTTAATGTCTCGTATATACTCCTTATTTAAGCAATAAACTGTGTGTGAAAATATTGGAAGCATACAAAATACCGTGAAAATTAAGCACAGAGAAAAAAATAATAGGTTATTAATGAGCCGAAATGTGCGGAGCTCGGAAATGCTGAAGTACTAACAAAACACAAAAAAACGAAAGTAAATACATAATGAAAATAAGGTTATTTCCTACAGATATTTAACAAATCTATAGCAATAGAAATGTGCGCAGATGTTTCGGAAAAACATTTATTTGCAAAAACAAAAATATTTGCCTAAGTTAACACTTTTGAAATGAAACTCCTGCAAAAAAACCCCTTATTTCCTTTTTTTAGTTGATAAATATAAATTTCAGAGTCGCACTAATTCACTTGTTTACAATCCAATGCAGTATATGCAAAAGTCCTTAAATTGTTATTAACCAACTTTCTATCAATACATTTTTTATTGATACTTGGTGATTAAGCAGTTACTTGGTGATTAAATGATAATGTATAAAGACTTTTGTATGTGTTTGCTTCAAGGGCTGTAGATAAGTGGATTAATATAGTTTTTATATAAATGGTAAGTCATTTGTAAGTGAGCATCACTTTAACATAATGCGGAGGAAGAAAGGGATGCTATACAACAAAAACGAATGAAAATTTAACAGGCTCGCATTAAAAAACATCGTGATTGTTGGAGCAGAAAGGAGAACTAAATGATATGGAAAAAAATAGAGAGTGATGACAAAATGAGAAGACAGACTTAAAGACGAAAGGAAATGAACTATTTAACCGTGACCATCTCAAATAACACATCTCATTCAATTTCTAGGCAATGTATGCATAAAGATGACTTATAAAAAATTCATTCGCGATGCAAATGAATCATTTCACGATGACTCAACTTTGTTGAGGATATAGATCAAAACGAACGACCTAACGTATTTGCATGAGCATTGTTTACGAAAAGCACACCGATACTCCATTCCTGATAATTGTTCCAGTTATTTTCAAATTTCTGTTTATTGTTTCATATCTTAGATTAATTTCTTGTGGACCAATCACTGCCTCTTCTAAGAATTCATTCGCGTTGCAAATGAATCATTATTTTCATGATGACTCAACTTTGTTGAAGTCATCGTTCAGCAAACACACAAGATTGTTTCATATTAGAGAAATCTGCCTGCTCTTCGTTACGAGGTCCACTCAGCAAGCATACATGATTCCGTGAAGGCTACTTATTAAAAAATTACTAATATTTACCAAATAACCAACAATGATACTATTCAAATTATCAATAATCCAACAAATCATCCATTTTTGCAGCTCAAAGCGATAACTAAGGAATATTTTCCTCCTATGTTTTTTCGATATATCTGGTGGAAAGTACAAGAAATATGATCCCTATCAAATACCTGATTTCATGGCGACCTGTGCTGATGATGTTATACTGTCGTATAGGTCTGGTCCACTATGGTTCATGCCTGCAACACAATTAAATGCATATAAGAGACTAACCAAAAAATTGAAAAGAAGCCAAAGATCAGATAAAAGATAATAAACTGGATCTAATTCTACGATAACATGTAAGGATCACAACGCAAGAAGACAGCCCGAAATGCCAGAAGTGGTGGAATGCAATAATCTAGCCCAACGAGGTGATTGAAAGAAGTCAATTACGCTAGAAATTAATAACGAAATTATATAAACAATTAGACAAGATTTGGTACAGTAGCGTTTCAGAAGAATTATCGATGCTCCATTTATTCTCTGAGCAATGAATGAGAATAATACAAAAATATATGAATTACGTAAATGAGTAAGCATATTGGTGAATAAATTATACAGACACATTTACAAACACTACTCAGTCCTACTCCATTCCATTTCACTTCACTCCATTTGTATTCCTTTTCTCTTTGCTTCTCTTACTAGCACTTTGATTGAATCTGTTTAACAAATTAGCAAGCCGACGCACAGAAAGAAATTTTTTCAATTTCTAACGAATAAGTCGTCTTGCATAACGCAAGAAATAATCACTCATATCTCTTATTACCTGTATATAGAAATCATAGCAAATTACAGCAAATTATAGCAATAATTTTCCAATCATCTCGTCTCTGCCATATAAGTTTAACGTAAGCTATGAAAATGTTGCTAATAAACTTGACCTCAATCTAACATCTGTTCATCCAGAATGTTTTAGCGTATCATATGAATGACCCTCCCGTCCTGCGTCAACGTCATCACTCTCCCCTCCCCCTCACCCAAATGCATAAGGTGAGCGTGACCTGCTAAATCTAAATTGAAAATGCAGGTTGGGGAGTGAATGATCACCGATGAGGAGCCATTATGCAAATTGGCTGACTCAAAACCTGCTTGTAGTACGTAAAGATGCAATACGTAAGACGTGTAAGGATTGAACTTTGAGTGCTGATGACGAAGGTGGATACGTGTACTTTTGATAATGATTTGAAGAGTGATTCAAAGAGATGTAAGTTTTATTCAATCATTTAATTTTAAGTGAACGTGGAGAGAGAGGGAGAGAGAGAGATGCTCGTTCAGCTTTCAAATTGATTCGCAAGTAACTGAAAATATCATGATTATATGCAGTAATGATTATTAAAAAATGACTTGGTTATCTTTGATGATCATTACATGATAATAATATCTCGTAAGTTGTCATCATAGGACAGTGATGCTCTGTAATGATCATTTAAAGGAGATTTGTTGAAATATCGGGGTGCTTGATTGTATTAAGATTTATTATACAGCAGAAGTATCGCTCTTTTTTTCTATTATAATGCCTTTTTGATTTGAAAGTAAAGCTAAGTATGATGGATAATAATTAACTGGAATTTAAGGAATCATTCTGATCCATTGAAAATGAATTCCCGAATGCACATTCTGCCGAAATTGCTGACATCATTGATGGATTACTTTTTGCTACAAACAATCATTATCGGAATTACTTCAACTCTTTCATACTGTTAATTGAAAGTTGTTTTTTCACAATATTATATGCTGTTTTGAAAAGTTGATAAGATGGAAATTACGTGTATACTTTTTACCATACATATTGTTAATATTTGAAACAGATTGCTGACATTTTTTTTATTTTTTTCCCAGTAATTTTATCGATTTTACCCATTTTATTAATTTCATTAATACTAATTAATAAGTTATTAATTCTATTAATAAATAATTTTTTATTCTAGACTTAAATAATGCTTTCATTTATTTTCGAAAATTTTCGAAAGAATAGATCATTAGAATTCAGCAAACATACCTGTGTTCAGTTCCTGACTTTCAAGATATCCAAGAACAGAGTTCTCGTTGATACCTAAAGCATAAAGAAAGTAAATCAATAGTTTGAACAGGCTCTCACAACAACACTATGTCTTTAACTCGTCTTCAAGAAAAGTGACTCATTGATCAGGTTTAATAAAGATAGGCCATAATTTGTGAAATCAAACTTACTGCTATCCGCAAATGCAAGCAGTTGTTCCATATTATCGGGATACTGGACCGGCATTACAGATTTCTGTACAGGAGCGGAACCTGGAATTATTTGTTGCATACAATTTAACACGAATTTAACACGTATTATATATACGAATATATACGAATGCAGACGTATATATACGAACGGAAAATTAAGTTTACAGAAATGCCTCCAAATGCTTACTTATTTCTTAATCAAGCAAATAAATGATGGAAACTATGATTTACCATTATCAGAAGATAGTTCTAATTCATCGTTGATCGCTTCATTTGCTCCAACTTAATTATTTAAGAAAATATTAACAATGAAAGAGAAATTATTATTCAGTCAATTAATTCTGGAGAATTCAATAAATTACTTTTGAAAAATTCTAAAGAATAGGAAAAAAAAGAATAGATTGGACATTGAAAAAGCTTACTTTGTTCAATCAATTCTAGCGAATCTCTAAAATACATGGAGCGAAATTTCGGTGGACGTCCTAAATTTGAAATTGTTTTAAATTCAGTTGTCTCTTCTACATAATCAAAATTGTTTGTGTAATAATATAAAGTTGCGAAATTTATCTTACGTGTATAAATATCACTCGAAATAGTATTATGCGTATCAGTGCTTGAGATATTATCAGTACTCCATGATATTTGTTGTGCTGTAGAATATAGGAACTCTTTTAGTGCCTTGAAAACATCCTACTCCATTTTATATTTATCTTCTAAGATAATTTCTTCACAATTCTAATATGACAATTGCTATGACAGTATTATTCCACTAAGTGTCGTAGGTACCACAAAATGCATGAAAGAAAGAACGAAATTCTTCAAATACAGCACTAAAATAAAAAAAGTGTGAATTATTAATTAAAGAATTGTTAACATTATTCAGATGACTACACAAAGTTAATGACTGGAAGTTTATTGACTACGTAAACTAAGTATTTACTAACTAAGACTAAGTTAAGACTACGTAAAAATTTATCGTTACTTCCAAATTAAAACAAACTCTGATTTTATCACTAAAAATCAACAAAACACTAAAAAGTTAAGCGGACAAAGCTGATGGATCACTACTCTCGACATCACTCATATGTTTGATGCTTTTTAAATTGCTCTGAAGTGGCAGTGATTTTTGCATTAACTTTTCTCATATTTTTAGCTTGATATTTCCATTTCTCAGAAGACATTTATATTCTCTTGCAGATTTAAGATTTTTTCTCTCTTTTCTCACTTTATAAAAAAAGAATTTTAAATGTGTACTTAAAATTTCAAATGATAGCAATGAAGCCCATCCGAATAATTTTACCTGTATGTAGCTCTTCATCGGAGGTTTGTAAATCACCTGCAATACCCATACTTTGTTAACTCACATGAAATTTTTCATCATATTTAAACGTTATATATTTTCCTTCAATCTTTCTATGACATTGAAAACATTTTTTTGAACAAAAATAGCAGGTTGATCATAATTTTAAATGAATTGGTGATTTTGGAAATTTTAGACTAACTGTCATATTCAATTTCAACAGCTGCTTCAGATTTCGGTTCTGTATAATCAGAATAGATTAAGTGCATTTCACGACCTGAAATTATATTTTTGTAATATTCATATCTACTATTCTCAGACTATTGCATTTCTTATGTAACACTCTGTTCATTTTGGTTCAACGAAGTCTTAAAAGAAAATTGGTCTTATTTATTGATGATAGCATCTCCTTCATTTTCATTATTAATAAATAATTAATTCAGTTTTTAGAAGTGTAGAAACGTATGTCAAATAATCATTGTTATATAATTACAGTATTTTCAATATTAAAAAACGATAAACATAAACACGTATGACAAATATTTAATGAAAATTCTGTGAATATGAAACGTAAAATGATCAGCTAACGTACCTTCATCTCGAATTTTCCAAAGTGCCGGATTACCTAAAAATAGGTTAAAATTATTCTTAATTTGATTTATTCAACATAAACTTAGTCAATACATGAAAGATAAATAAACTTTTGGAGCATTGACAAGACAGAAATGCTTACCAAAAATAGAGCACCATGGACGTCCGTCATATTCAACATCTGTCTCTGATGGAAGCTCATCGTATTCAGAATAAATTAGACGAACTTCACGACCTAAAAAAACTCAGTCCTTCTAAAAAAAATTTTTTTATAACGTAAACTTTGAAATAACAATATGACAAATTCTAAATTAGACCATTACTTACCAAAACATTTTATTAATTCAGTACAAAATCTCCATGAATTGGAAGCATTATGCATGTTTAAAAGGTCATATAATAACTTTCTGAGACACATTTGCAATATAAATCGTTCAATTCAGGTAGTTAAAATGTCATATGATATGTTTGACAAACCATCAGTTTTTTTATCGTGAAATAATTGGCTCATTTCAACGCTTGTCTCGGAAGATGGTTCATCGTAATCGGAGTAAACGAGACACACTTCTCTTCCACCTTAAAATTTGTTGAAATTTCTATCCAACAAGATTATCACAGTTATTTGGCAATTTCTAATGGGTAATGACAGCTATCAAATTTTCTTGACCTCAGTGTTTTGTTTGCTTTTTTGAATACAAATGTTAACCGTTATTATTACTGATATTAAAAGTCTATGAATTTCAAACATTTTTTGGTTCATAAATTTGAACAGTATTTTCTTGTTTTCATAAATTTTAAGGAAAATAATATATTATGAGAGTTGAGATTTCCTGAATGATTTCATTTTAAACGTTTGATATTTTGATTTATATTAAAGTTTTAAATTTGAGATAAAATTCCTAAAGTAAACTATCATTAAATTAAAATGTTAATTTAAAAGTTTATTACATTGTGGTGAACAGTAATTATTAGTCCCGTGTGGCGCATGATTATAGTAGTAATTAATTTCATCAGTTGCTGTAAATCATTCTGCATATTATAATGAATTATATGAAAATTATCAGAAATAAATATATTATAAATGATTATATGATAAATTGCCCATATTCACTCGATTTTGAACTTTGCCACCAATAATGTTGAGCTCCTTCGATTACTTCAACATCAGTTTCCGATGGAGGGCAATCATATTCCGAATATATCAGATGAACTCCATGACCTAAAATTTTTTTGAAAGTGTATTTATCAAAAAATTGATTTCTTTTAAAAAGAAAAAAAAATGTATACCATCATTATTGTTATTCACACATTCTTGACTTTCATCATTCGTTGATAGCGGTGAGTGCATTATAAGCGGATTTGTAGAACAACCGCCTGAAGTAAGTACAAAAACGCACAGTAACAAAAAAGTGAATAATTTATTATTTTATAATTTTGAAAAAGTATCCAGGATTATGAAATGAAAATTTTTAGATAGCAATTTGCTATCCAAAATGATTTAATTAAAGTGGTTGCTTTTTTTTTGTACTTATTACAGTGTTCAAAAGTGAAGCAATTTGGTGAAGAAGGATGAGCTTTGTAACAATTATTATAATTATTGCTGTTGTTGCTATTTTCTATTTCTTTTGCTATTACGGAAAACAGGTTATTGTTATATTTCAATCAGGAAGCTCAAGTCTGATCAACTGATTTTATCAAAGATTTACTGAGATAGAGATAAAAATGATATAAATTAAAATTATGAAACAATTTGAAACTGAAAGCGGAATATATAACAGATGGTTATTTCCGATTCAGCGCTTTTTTTTAGAAGAGCACATCTGAAAGAAATGTTCAAGAAAGTGGATCATCAACTGGATTTAGGCGTGGTTCTAATGTTCAGCGCAACACTGCAACCACAGAGGTCGGTGTCATACTAATTGCAGGATTTAAGGATTTATTTTTAATTTAAAATTTCTAGATTTGAAATTTAAATTATAAACGAAATAACAAACAAGATTGAAAGTAACCATCATGCTGGCTTTTTTCTTGTTTGGTTCAATTTTATTCGAAACAAACTTTTTTATTCAAAATTTATCAGACGTATGTTGTTTTTGTATTGCTTTTCAGGATTCAAAATACTTAACTCCGGCAATGATACAAGACCGTTCTATTCATATTGGACCAAATTAATGTTTATTCCATAGTTCAGTCAGTGCATGAAAAAAAAATTAACAATATGCAAAAGTATTGATAATTGATTATGAAGGAGACGATGAAAAATTTTCATGAAATTGATTCAAAAATATTGAAGCCCATATTATTATTTGTTGGTGATTGAACTTGATTCCTAAAAGAAAAATATAATTTTCAAATAATTTCAAAACTTTTCAAAAAAAAACATACTATACATTGTAGTAATAAATTTTATTATAACGTGAAAATACGTTTAGCTCAAATTTCATTGCTCAATTAATTCAATTAAATTTCATGAAAATTGTATACACTTTTGTATCATTAAATGTATAAACCTTATCAAGCACTTGTCTAATCTCTAACATTTATTTTTTCCAATTCAATAAGATAAAAATCATTGAAATTATTTACCTTAATGGACAGATTTTCTTGCAACAACACAGTACACCATCGAGAGATTTTTGATGAGAATTTGTAATATTGTGCACACCGCTACATATATATGACCGAGTTTTCCATAATTTCACGTGCTTGCAATAGTTCAGCACTGTTAATTCTGGTTTTTTATTTATTAATTTCGGTATATCATCGATGCATCCACGCTTAAAAGTATTTAGCACTGATAGCATCATAGATGAAAGCACTGAGATTTGAGCGTAATGAATGTAATGATTTGGTTAGCAATAACAAACGATTTAATTTAATCAAATTAATTCAAAAACAATACCTGCTGAAATACAAAAAAATCACTGATAATATTTTTTTGCCTCAAAAAAAGATTTATCATGAATTTCGAACTTAGTTTCATGTAAATTTTTCATAAAATTTAAGTGCTAAAAATTGTGAAGTGTGATTTATGAACTTGTGGTCTCAACAATTTATTTTTCATAAATAGAACGTGAATTGTTTATGAAGCTCTACAATTCAAATTATTTGATTTTTGCAAAAAATTAACTCAGCCATTTTTTTCTAAGAAAAAAGTTTTAATCTATAAAATCCAAGCTTACTTGTCTTTCACCGTTGAAAGAGTGAAAATCAAAGCATCCCAAACTTGTTTTACAATTTATTCGTTGTAAGTCATCCGTAATATAACATTTAGAGTAACCAGATGGTTCCCTATCTCTTGCATAGACATGTAATGCCGATGGTAGCAAATGTTCAATCAAATTTTTAAAATCTGAAAAAAAAATTTTTTAATAATAAAATTGTCAAAATGAAAATTACCTTTAACTTCATACTTACTCTAATTTTAATTTGAATATCCTCAATTCGCCTTTGATAAAATGAATTATATTCATTGACTTTTAATTTTTTTAAAAAAAAGATTAAACTGAAGTTTTAATAGAAGTTAAATTTTAACGTAGTGCTAACCATTGCATGATTTTGTTGAATTCGATTGACATCGTTGTACAAATGTACTACTTAAACGACGTCTAAATAACATAAAACGTTTTGAATTTTGAATTTCAGTTATCGTTTTTGCTGGACGTAATGCATATATACCAAATGAAATACTTTCTGTGCTAATTTTAACAAAAGTAACACAAATTGGAGTGCTATTTGTTACCTGTAATTGAATGAATTTCACTTGTATTGCTGAGTTATGATAGAAATAAAATGGTGAATAAGATTGAGGTATTAGAAAAATCTTTAATTTCTATCTTCAAAAAATTCTACTTAGGTAATTCTAAACATAGGATCAGGTTGACAATAATTAATAATAGTGAGTATGTAGCAAATGACATCTCATCAAAAAATTTCCCCATAAATTTCTTGATTGAATTTTTGAGAAAAAAATTAGAAAACATTGTATACGATTACCGTGTCATAATTATTATCATCAATTTAATGTTTGAGAAATTCATTATGTCGTTCTCATTGAAATTCAATTAGGATTTTATGCTTTGTTTAGTAATCAAATTAATACTTACAATTCTTCTGATTAAAATACCAGTAAAATTAACATTTCGATTAAATGAATACAAATCAATCTTTAATGGTCCACTCGCATTGTACGATTCGTAACAAGTTGGTCTTGTAAGAGTGTTTTTGTACTCCTTGAAATAACTGGGCATCTTTTCATCACAAGTTTTCTGAAAAACAAGAAGGAATAAAGTTAAATATTTTTCTAACATGAAATTGAAGGTTTTAAAAATCCGTTTCTTTGCAAGAAGAAAGAATGAATTAGCTCAGAATAATAGATAAAATTGAGTTGTTGTAGAAATTTGTGAAATGATATTTGCTTTGCGCTAGAACACATTACTTCTCGATTTTCTCGAACATATTCAAATTAAAAAATTATTAAATTGGAAATTTTGCGAAAGATTTTACTGAAATTTAAATTACATTGACTGTAAATAAAAAAATATTGATTACGTACAACTTCCTTCTGCTGACCGAAAAATAAATTGAGAAAAAAATCCAAATATGACGTTTCCTGTTTGCATTCACATTTGAAAAACTGATAAGTGATAGGCTGATGTATATAATCCTTACGATGACAATTCTGTGGCCGTAATGGGAACGCATTTAATATTTCACAAACCAAATTTCTGTAAAGAAGAGAAATTTTAAACAATAAAAAATTTTTACTAAGGTCAAAATTTTAAAAGCTAATAAAAAAAATTATTTCGAACTCATTGGTAAATTTAACCAATAAGTGAGCTTTCTTGAATTATGCCATACAATGATGCATATATGTTGCAATAAATAGGAAGATTAGTGATTTCAAATTTCAAAAATTCTTTATTCAACTATGTTTTTAAAGAAAATAATAACGTTTAGATGAAATTTTTCAAAAAATTAAACTTACTGGTTGGGGAATACCTTACGTGCTACTCGATAAATCAACGTTAACTGATAAGAAACTCCACCAATCATAAGAATTTCTTGCTCGAAATGAAAATCAAATGATCGCCAACATGCTGCAAAAGATAAATGAAATTTGTCCAAAGATGATCTTATCTGGAAACTCCGGCATTTGTGCTTTTTTTTTGGAAGCATTGGTAATATTAATGTTTGTTTTATCTTTATTCTGTCATTCTAAATTATTGAACTTACTCTCTGATAAATCATTATTAGTGCGGTTCATGAAAACTTGGGTCAAATATGCTATCGCTCTAATATGACATCGAAATACAACACTAAAATGAATTCTTCATATAACTTTTTTTTTATTTTAATAAAATCAATGCAATCGTTGTTCAAATTTCTTATTAAAACTATTAGAATTGAAAAAAGAATTAAAACTCTGTCAGAAATTAAAATATGCCTGAATTTTCAATAAGCTTCAGAATTTAAAACTAGAAGTGCAAGTGTAACATGAATTTTGTCGATTTGAAGAAGAGAACCAAAATTGCAGTAAATTCATTTCGTAAATATTTTCACAAAATAATTTCAAACCTATATTTAATTGTATCATAAATAATTCAAATTTAAAATTTCAAATAGTTTTTAAAAAAAATACAAAACATGACTGAACCGAAAAAATTCACACTTTTTCAAATCTTTTGGTTTTAGACCAATTTGATATTTGCTTTTGGCGACGTTATTATTGCCCCAATGATTACATAAATTTCCACGATTACAACAACATCGATACTGTGCTTTATTATGCGAGACGTGCAACAAATCGTTGAGACATTTCGGTCCAACTAATTGACAAGAAACGCTTTTCACTGAATTACATTCACCTTCCGTATCTGCTTTTGCATCGAAAAATATACTGAAATATCACAAATTTTTAACAAAAATGTAATTTTTTAAATTGTCACTAATTTATCTTTAATTATAATTCACATATAAAATATATAAAAGTTTTGAATGAAATTTTTCGCAGGAATTGTTTGCCATAAAATTGACCTGCATTGTAACTTTTTAGAAAGATGAATTTGTTTCAATTGATCAAAAATTAATTCTACATTTGTAATGCATTTTCTGATGAAATTCAAAACTTCTAAATGTTGTTTATCCCACAAAATTCGGCATAATTTTGGAGATCACTGATTTCCATTGAAATATTTTTTGGAGATCACTGATTTCCATTGCAAAATTTCAAATAAATAGGAAAATCACTTTCATATATTAGACTTATTCCGCATAGATATAACAAATGAATCAAAATCAATTATCATTGTGAGGTTTAGGATGAATTCCACCTGTTCAATGGTGTAAAAATTTTTTCATAACATTCTTTTATAAATATTTTTGATAATGTTTTATCATTGTAGCAAAGAATAATTGACAAGATGATCCTGATCATAATTATAATCATAATCAAGATCATGATTATAACCACAAGAAGAAAAAGAGCAGCGCAAACTGCAACTGTTACCTTTTTGTTTGACCTTCCATGAATTCAATCCAAAAATCAGCAATGCAATGCTTACTACGAAGTGGTAAATCTTCCCGCTTCAACCTGTGCAGTTCTATCGAAGAAGTAATATTTTCAGTACTGTACACCATGAACTGACCAACAGCACAATGCCAAAGTGGAACATTACGAGTGGTCGAAAATTCTTTCTGATTACCTCGAAAAGCATTTCATGACATTTCTAATGATTATTTGCATTCAAATTGAGATCGATGTCAAATAACTTTAATGATTTTACACGCTGTAATCATAATTTTGTTCAAGTTTTTTAATTTTTATAGAATATCATTTTTTATTACAAAATTGAAAATGATTACTTGTAAAAGTGTTAAAGAAACTCAAAAAGAGGAATGAAATTAGAGAAAAATTTATACAGAATCATTCCAATCAATAGTTAATCTTTTCGGTACAGATGAGACAATTTTATAAATGAATGGATATATTTTATGTTAATCGAAAATTTAGTGAGAATGGTAATGAATTTAGCGTCTTGAATAATTCTGATTCATGATTTGCTGTAATCATTGTTCTATCATTCATTATTATTATCACTATCAGTAATGCTTACCAAATGCTGTTAGTTTACTGTAGATGAAATCTCGATATGTCCAAGAGCTTGCTGATGCACCATATACGTTTGTGCGTAATTGATTAGCTAAATGAAAATTGCGTACTTCGATGTTTGTTTTCCAGATCTCACGGTTCGTTCTCACATAACTTATCGATTTGTTAGATATTGTATATGCACAAAGTTCCGGTTTCTCATAACAGCAACAGAGTACAAAATATTCCTTTACTGATGCATACCGGATACATTCACCATCCGGAATTTGTGAAACACTGTGTGTTGAACAAAAATGGCCTCGCAAAGCTAAGGCTACTAGTGAATTCTGAAAATTTGCCATAAAAAGCATCCGGGATTATATTTAAAAAATATTTAAAATTAAAAAAAAAAACCAGTACGTGAGGAAAAATACTAAACGAAAAAGCGATTTTTTCTCAGTTAAATTGCACCTTCTAAAAAATTATATAAACAGACTGAAATCTTATTGAGAGAAATCAATTTATTGGTAATTTTTTTTCCTATTTAAAATTTTGCGCATTGCGCCAAAATATACTTTATAAATAATTATTTGATCTAAATCAAAATGGAATTCTAGAAGAAATAAGATCATATGCATTTAATCGTTTTATTGTTGTTACGTTAGAAAACATACATTTTCACGTTCTGATGATTGCTTCAGCAAGTCGATCATATTCCATCGCATTGCGCCGAAATGCACTTTCGCTGGAGTATTTACATCAAGCATAAACATACACGACACATCACTCATCTAAAATGCGAATTCAGCGGAATGCTAATATTCGGTTCAAAGCAATTTCAAATTAATTTTCACATGTAATTACTATTTGTAATTTTGTATAAAATTGCTTAAAAAATTCAATTCAAAAATCCGTTTACTTCTTTTTCGCCATCAACATTAATGCAGTAACCGGAATTATTCTGAAATGTTGCTACTGCAGTAATATTTGAATCCGTCAGACGACGCTTGTAGAATACGGTGGCAAGATCTTCGATTATTTCTTCATCTGTTTTATCCTACAATGTTTAAAATTGTTGCTGATAACATTATGCATACTACTGGAGAAAAAAATGCTTTGAAAAATAAGCAATTATATTATAAAAGAGGTGTTTGCGTGAAAATATTCACGTAAACAAACCTACACAAATATTCATGTAAAAGTATCCACGTAAATATATTCACGCAAATATATCTATGTAAAAAGATTCACATAAACATATCGTTATAATTCATTAAGCGTTTGTTGAGTTTTACCTCATATCGTTCGCATGATTTACAACAGTAATATATAACTTCGATAAGAATTTTTTGTCGTTCTTCAATTTCAAGTTTTTTATTACTCACTTTCAAATCGCTAAAATAGTTTATATATAACTCCCGCGACCCGACGACCGCTTCTTTATTTCATGAAATAAATGAAGAGGTCAGTTGGTAATCATTTGCAATCATTTTTTTTTAATAAATACTCAACATTTCTCTAAATTTTTAAATTATTTTGCTACGGAAAAGAAGTTAAGGGTTTATTCGTCATTATATATTTCCAAATAATTGAAATTTAGGTTGAGTTTTACCACTTTTTTGGAGAGAAATATTTACAGGAAAAAAAATGTTAATTTTTATAAAATCCGATTTTACAGAAGTATCGGAAGATGCTAACATATAAGGGATATCGGTAGTTAGATTCATAAATGAGAAACCATGAAATCCGGAAACAGCCTGGCTGCATTTCAAATATATATTATGTTCCAGCAAAGATGACATGCCGTTCCGGTAAAGTTGAAATTTCATTGCCGTTACCAAATCAATTGCCCACCAACAAAATGGCTTCATAATCTTTAAAAATTAATTCAAAATTTTGAAAATGGGAAGTTGAACAAGTTCACAAATGGCATTATGATTTATACAATAACTTAAAATTCAAGTTTAAGGTTGATGGTGAAAGTCTGGAAAGTTCATTGGAAACTTATTAGGGGAAGATAATTGAATTAGACTTAAAAAAAAGATCTGAAATAGGTCTTTGACGAATAAAACTTGTTTCTTTTTAATGTGCAAAATGAACAGCTTCTGATGAAAATACTTTTTAAATTCAATAGGACGAAAATCAATATTCGATTTAATGAATTATGATTAGAATGGAACTTACATCAGGAGTGCATCGTGCTGCACTAACATTATTCTCTTTTCTAATTGTTAAAAAACCTGAAAGTATTGAATTTAACTTTTTCATAAATTGTTTTCAGTGTTCAGCTAACAAATTTTTATAATATTTGCAGGATGAAAAAAAAAACTCATTCCAATTATTAGATTTGGAAATTGTTTATACTGCAAAAGTGAAATATAGAAATGTCAACCAATCATTGAAGATTATCGCTCCTATAGTATGATTGAATTTGTTTTTTTCTCTGCTTAATTTGTTAATTGTCTAAAATTTAGATGATAATAATTTAACAGAAATTCAATACCCAAAGTTATCAACATCAAGAATTCAGCAATCAGTGAAGCAGCAACCATTCCGGAATACAGTTAAATTACGCAATAAATTTTTTTGCATTGAGGGAAGTTATTTAAAATTACATCGCTTCCTAATAGCATTCATTATATATTCTTCGTTTCATATTCCCGCATTTCATTTACCTTTAAATATTTACTTTTTAAAATCCAAATTTAAAAAGTACTTAATCCTCACTCCCATTACATTTCAACAGATGCCATTTAGAAAATTAAAAATTCAAATCAATTCTTCAGCTATAATAAGTACATTTTCCATATTAATAACAATTGATTCCCGAATAACCGCAGATTTTATAAATCATTTTACAGATTTTATAGATTGCACTTCTCCAACACACACTTCTTTGAGTCGTAATTTATGAGCAATGTCATTTAATTTATATGCCAATATTAGCTTACTTTCATTAGGAGGCATAATTTATGAGCATAAAGAAAATCATTTCTCGCTGTATAATAATGAGAGGAGAAATTGATATTACTATTTCAAATCATATCAATCTTGAAAAATGATATTTCGTTGTCCGGTGAGTAATAGCTTTGTCCTCCCTCTTTCTTTTCTCATTTCTCCCTTATATTGTTGCTTATAAATCGCTGTCCATTGAAATTTATTTTCACAATTGCTAACAGAACACGAAAAAAAAAAATTCTTTTTTCCACGGCATTACATCTCAATATATGCATACATATATATTGTTTCGAAGTGAAACCATACATTTCTACAAATGTTTAATCACTGCCTTCTATCTCTTATTACTACTATTGTAATTACTGTTATTAACAATGAAGCATTCATTCTACAGGTATTTCAACTCCTCTATTAGCACTGAGAGCAATTAATTATTTTACTGAAAGTTATAGTTTGATTAACATTATTGAAGTGATTTTTTGACATTGATTTGATTGATTTTTGCTCTATTAAATAACATTTCACTAAATAATTTTAATAAAATTTTTATTTTATAATTAAACATTCATTTTGAATCACTGTGAATTGCACGATATGGTTTTAATTGGCTACAAAACTCACAGTTAGTTGTGTTTGTATTATTTTGTGAAAGGCAATAATGTCAAAGTTGAACGTCTTGGGAATGATTATAAATGTGATCAAGCATCAATCTTATCTCTTAAATCATATTATAATTAAACCATTTTCCGGTAATTGCTACTGTAGGCACATGTTTAATACAAAAATGGAACCAGCACAATATATAGAGATTGTAGTATTTCAGTGTCAAAATTGTCGATGCATACCGGATTATTGTGCACAAACGGTACCTCGATCATTATGCCCCTGTGATGGAACGCAAACACCCTGCAGTCGTACAACCGCTGAAACGCAAGCTATCATCACTGGTGAAACAAATGTCCATCATCAACAACAATTTGTGATACCGCAAACATCGGCTATGAAATACTTCCTCATTCAACAGCCAATTCAATCAGTACCGGTACAAATACCTGGTCAGGTTGTATTAGAGAGTCAACAGCAGCAGCAGCAGCAGCAACAGCAGCAGGTCATACAAACGTTAGCTTCGTTGCAACAACAGATTTTAGCTCAACAAATAAGAATAGGTGGAATACAGCAACCGGATATACCGCCTGTTTATATTGTCCGAACAATCGAGCAACCGGGTCAGGTGTTACGACAAGTACAGCAAATTTCAGAACCAGTAATATCATCACAATATCTGCCTGCGATACCAATGCAGCAACCACAAGTGGTGCTTGTACCTTCGGTGCAACACGTGATACCGCAAACGCAATCGTTTATTCTGCCCATCCAAATTCCAAAGATAGTTACTTTGCAAGTTCCAGGTAAATTTGATATATGAATTATAAATTTCTCTTCTTTAAGAAAAAAAGATTACGTATCTATTCAAGACAATGTTAATTTAATAGAATAAAGTTGAATTTAAATCTTTGAAATTAGTGGAAAAAACAATCACAATTCTGAATTTAATTATTACTTAATTTTTTATTGAAGAATCAGACGAGAAAATTTGATAAAAAATTTAGTAACAATGGTAGAACATTGTACTCCTCGAATAAATGTTTGTCCACTTGGATTACCATCTATTCATGCTGTCACAGAATGTGACAATATCACCAATACTGCAGGTTAACTTTTCAACTGAATTAACTTATTATCAAAATATTTATATCTATAAAAGTGATAAAATATTGAAATACTATGAACAAGGATTAATATTAAGCGTTAGAATTTAGTTTAATTCAATAATATCCATACTACATTCTTTTTTTTAATTCAATACGAAAGTTTTCGGATTCCTTTTACGATATTTTTCAGTAAACTCTTCCTATATTTTAAAGTTACTATTATATTATACTTTGAAGCATTTCTGTCATATGATGGGAAATGATTTTTAGCCACACGTTGTATCACGGCCGAAGAAGCACGAAAATTATACATTTGCCTTCCACATTTTAATTTCAATAAATTGTGGGATATTTAATTTCTCACAGTTATTCACTTCATTTTTCACAAAGAATGTATTAAATTTATGTTGCTGGACAGACTCAAATGATTTTATTCCTAACTATTTGATATTAGAATGGAACTTTTGAAATTATTCATGTTTGCTTTTCAAAAAAGTAAGCAAGAAATGGTATTAATTAATAAAATTTTCACATTCTGCAATAACTCACTGTATTGTAATTTTATAAATGCTTTATTCTTATTGAATACAGTAGAAATTGTTCCTCTAACAATGTATAGTTAAAATCAAATTTTAGTGAAGAAAACGAATGTGTATAGTTGATTGGTGATGACTAAGTTCAGTGTTTGAAATGATGAGAGGCAAGAAAAGTGATGATTCCTTTCTTCATTCCGTGAATCTCACAGTCTGCTTCTTTCATTTCAAATTCAAAATCTACATGAAAGAAATTTGGAGAATTCTTTAAAAGAAAAATAATCGACAATAGAGGAAATAATTCTGAATGTTTTTGATGAAATTCCAAAGAGAACAATTGTAATTTCACTATAATATAAAATAAACACAAGAAATCGGCTGTTTGATTGATAAAGAAGCAGATAACATACATATTTTTTGATAATAAATCATATGCAAAATTCAGATCTAAATTAATATCACAGATATTCATTACTCTGTAACTGTTCATAAATTCTGTTCATATCAAACAGTTATTATGAAATAAAAGATAGTGAAGGAGTTAATCTTGGAAATGGAATCTGATGATATTCAGCAATCATAATCAGTATTTCAAGATCAAGAAGCGCAGTAATAATCACTGCCATGTAGAAGTAATTTCAATCGTTCAAAACTAACCAATTGACATCGTTCTTCCAAATCGCTAATAGCAGAATCCCATTCTTCAAGTATTCGTTTTTCACGTCGTGCTTGTCTTTTGATCAGTTCCACATGTGTTTGTATAATTGTGGAAATAGCTTCTTTTTCACTCATTCCTTTCATATTTTCTAAAACAGTTTAAAAGATTATAAAACAACGATTGAAAAGTTTCGATTTAATTCTTCTAAAAATAAATTTAAAGTTGCCTTATACAAATTTTATTCTTCATTTGAAATATGATTCAAATCAGATGTAAAATTTCAAATAAGAACAGAAGAATTTCTGCCGTTTTCAACTTCTTTATTCAATAAAGGGGAATTGCTTTTGAGTAAGATTATATTGAGCAATGTGAGATATTGGAACATATAAGCTGAATAGTTTACAAATTTTCAGGAGTAAAATTATTTCTTTGGATTAATTAACATTAATTCCTTTATTTCAAGAAAATCTTACTCTCAATATCCTTCAGTAGAAAAGGAGTAAACACAGGTAAAAGGTCATTGTCTGGTTCTAAATGAACTGTCTGTACTGCAACACTGTTAAGACATCTGCTCCCGTTATGTTCAGTTTTCCTTGGGCAATCTGCTAATAAATTTGTATGTTTTAGCATAGGATCCCATGAAATGTCGGATTGTTCGGATTTTTCAAAATCATCGATATGACATTTGATATTTGTGAAACCGTTCATATCGGTAATTAGTGATTTGCTTTTAGTCTTGTATGATCTTTTATCCAGAAAATTTGATTCTCCATAACTTTGACTATCTGCACTACAACTGCTTCTCGATTGATATTTTTCGTTGCTTTCAGAATTCAGTTTGTTAGATCCAATATTAATGTTCTTCCTATGCTTCTGATTCTCGTCTAAATATTTCTTTTTTCTTTCATGCTTTTTTGTTTCATAATTATAAGATTTATTATTTTCACTTGTTGTCGTCGATGAAGACAACGTTGCACTGTCAATTTCACTGGTATTTGTACTCTCATATTCGTTTTCCTGGATCACTGCTCTCGATATACATTGTTTCGCTTGTATCAATTGTTTAACAGATAGTGATGTATTGACTTTCGATGACTTATCGTTGCTACTATTATTATTACTTGTTGAATTTCCCATTTCGAAATCTATCGACTTTATTTTTGCAGAAGTATTCGTGAGTCTTCTGGAGGAATCTCGATTTCTTGAAGATGAAGAGGAAGGAATTTCAGCTGAAGTTGTTTTTTCAGAACTATTCACATTATTGTAATCCAATATAATTTCTTCGTTTATTTCTGACACTTCATCGGTAATTGAATAAGCTGAGCTTATAATGCTTGGAGATGACGCTCCACTGGTAGGAATTGTTGCTTTCTTGAAAGGTGATAGATTTGCGATATCTGATTCTTTGTAAATACCACTATCATCAAACTATAAATTTTAATGAAAGAAGTAATTGCAAAAGTAAATATACGACATACGTAAGCAAAAATTTGAAAATTATAATATGGAATAGCGAAAACACCAAGCTAATTTGTAGTGATATTAATCTGCTCTATTAAATTATAACTTTTTTCAGAGATATTGTAAGCGTAAGGCACATTCGGAAATTGGATGAAATTGTACTTAACTTTAGTTTAAAAGTAACTAACATTGCAAAACTCTTAGATTCAATACGTCTATGAAATGTAAATTATTATTTACTTGAAGTTGTTCAGAACATGTTGTGGCTAACTCGGGATCAGTCAAACGTTGAGCACTCCCTGAAATCCTTTCTTTTTAATTTCATAATACACAGAATTGAAAAAAAAATTTTTTTCCATAATATAAGCTTTCTAGAAAGCTTTAAAAAGAAATCAAATGATATCAAAACTATGATCTTAAGACACCGTCTGGATATCGTTCGAGGTATGCTCTGAGATGTTCAGTGGAAAAGAAATACCGAGGATAGATTTCTGGATTGTGCGAATATTTAAACCGTCTAGTGATTTCCGTTCAGAGCTATCTGATGCCGGATATCCAGATAGAAGCTTGTTAGCAGTTATTGCCGGCTTCTCTTTTTTCATAAACATTTGCTCATGTTCTGTGTACACTATAAGTGAGAGTTTCTAAAATTGTTCGATTGGAGTTTGCTGTTGACGCGATTCCACATCTGTACTTCGATATTAGGATTGGACTGAATTTGTTTACTGCTTCTGATATACAACAATCAAGATGAAAATAACTGAAGAATAGGCTAATTAAATACGCTTAGTATTTGCTTTTTAGACTGGATATGCTTGTCTTCTTCCATTCCCCCATGCTATTTTTGCAACAAATTCAGAAAATTTACCAAAATTTAACAAAATTTAAGTTTATAAAAATCCTGAAAGAAGTTGCTAAAGAATTAAATTTTTTACCAAATGCAAGAAAATCGAATGCATTTTTGTGTCTACTACAATTAGATGTGTAATTAAACAGATTGTTTAGAATTTGAAATTTCATGAATATCAAGACGATTCAAATTTTTTAGCTCTTAAAACCTGAAAAATAGAATCAGAAATGATACAAGGAAATTCCGATACATCTAAAACGACTTGGAACATCGAATAGTAAATTTTGAAAAACATTTTTTTCAAAAAAAAAAAACATTAAGAAATCTTTTTTGACTTTTTGATAGCCTCCTTTTATGTTCCAAAGATTTGAAACAAGAGAGAAATGCAACACGATAAAATTTTTGATTCACCAACCTTCCCTTTAATCCTTCTAATCACAAAACTATCGATATCCTCCATCCCCGTGCAATTAAACTCAGCAGGATACAACATATCATTACTGGAATAATGGTACTCAATGGAATTATGAATTTTCATCACAATTAATGAAGATTACTGGGAAAAGCTTCTTGAAAAGTAAAGACTACTAAATTCCTTAAATAGAATGAGAATGAGTTGTGTAAGCAAATGCATTACACGGTAACCATGGTCACCATGTACTCTAGCGCTTGAGAACGGATCATTTTGAAGTAAACCAATTCCCACTTCTATTATCAAAACTGAAGATGAAGATAAGCCAATTTACAGCCAAACATCTCAGAAATGGTCATTCTTTAATAAAATTACACCGAAATCTCAGTACCAAATGTTTGCAAATTTAACACCTGTCAAGAAACGCTACAGATATTTTAAGATATGCTTCGTCATCAAAAGGCATTTGAATACAACAGAAATTTCAGTACTTTGCTTTCGTAACAGCAATAACGGATTTTTTACATC